>JAPSES010000069.1:4244854-4276754 GCA_029822895.1 Maxillicosta whitleyi | reverse complement strand
GGTTTAGAAAATTGTCTCAGTGAGTGCAGAGATATATGATATGTGTGTGTGTGTGTGTGTGTGTGTGTGTGTGTGTGTGTGTGTGTGTGTGTGTGTGTGTGTGTGTGCATATGCATAAACCCAGTGTCTAAGATGGTTATGTGTGCAAGATTGTTTTTATATTGCTGTATGCATGAGTAAATCTATTTATTGTATGAGCATAAATGTGAATGATCCCGTTACGTCTTCTTGTCCAATTTATACCTGGCAGAACATTTTCTTGGAGTTAAATTAAATGTGTTATATGAAATGCCATCACATTCACAACATAATGTATGTTTACAGCAGTGTTCATTTAGCTGACCTATAGTTTTCATCAAAGGTTTTTCCCAGCAGCAGACAATAGCTACATAAAAGCTATTTTATTACAACAAAAAAATAGGAATTAAAGGAAGACAAAATGTTGGGATTGTTGGGATGTTTTTGTACAAAATTGTGATTACAATTGTACCTCAGTGCTGAAAAATATAAATTATTTTTTGTTCCCATTATACACCTAAATATCACTAACTAACATGAACAGGATCCAGTTGGATAAAATATGACTAAAGCTAAATGAGACTAAAACAGACTTTGCATTAACACTGGTTTATGGATATGTGACTATAGTGGCTTGTGTACCATGTCCCTGCAGATGGCAGTGTATCTCAGATCGGGTGCGCGTGTGTGTCTGAATGAATGTGTGCATGATCATTTCTGCGTTCTTGTAAAACATATCTGAGACTGTGCATTTGTGCACTCATGCTCAACGTGCATGTGAATGTGCATGAGGGATCACTGCATATGCTGTGATACAGTGTCTCTAGTTGGAACCTCAGCGGCTGTCTGATCACTTATGCAGCACACTGACTGTTTTGTCATGTCGAGTGTTCAGAGCCCCCCGAGTGGCAAGTGCACATGACAGCCACCGAGGCCTGTCCGGATGACTGATTTGTGTTGGGACACACACCACACACACTATCACTTTACCCACTATGCTTCTGACACATGGAGAGATCTACGTGTACATTCACACACATTCGCCTGCGGGTCTGTCACTGTTCCCCAGAGAGGCTGCTGGGTTTGGTTTTATTGCCCATATTGATTGTGGCTCAGGCCGAGTAGAGGGATCAATATGTGGATTATAGAGGGGAGTTAACTCCTCAGAGCTGCCCCAGAAACCCCCACTGCTCTATAACACCTGATCATTACTGTGTAAAAGAGAAAAAAAACAAGAAGACAGACATGTATGAATTTACAGACTTTGTACTTGACAGCGGACATAAAAGTAGATGGATGCAGGGAAACGGTGTGTGAATGAGGTGGGCACTCTCTCGTCTGTGTGGCAGCCCTCATCTGGATACCCTACTCTCTCTGCCTATATCTACATATCTACAGTAATTGACATTTTCCATTTGGCAGGTTCTCTGTCTCCTTCCTGTTATTTCTATGGCAACCAGTAGTAGGGGCCTTAGCTGAGAGAGTAAGCAGTGCCCCTTGGGCCAAGGCATCCAGCCGGTTGCCTGCTTCGAAAAGCTGACAAGAGAGCACAGGGGATTTTCTCACTGCCCATTTAATAAAGTAAATAGACACAGTTATAAGACCAAATTCTATTTAGGCTGCTACTAGCGAACTCACTGGTGCAAAAATGCATATTTTAACTAAGCTGGAACACCTGCATACATCATCTTTACTGGGGTTAATGAAATTATTTCTTTTTCATTTCCTCTTCCATTTCCACTTGAGTAGTACTAATCTAACAAATCTCTTAACAGAAGCCAAGCTTATTGCAGAGAATTACGAGATAAATCATTTTGCTCATATGGTGGAGACTGATTTTGATGATTAGCTCTGTAAGTTTTCCCTCAGCGTACAGAAAGTGTTGTGTGAACCCTCCAGTTCATAATGATTTTACTCTTTTATGCAGTTAATTGGATATTAGTATTAATAACAGCATTAAAATTATTCCAGGCTGATATGAAATAAGATATAGTACTAGTGTGCTATTTCAAGAATTTTGCTTAGAGTTACGTCTTCTGTGAATTTAATATTACTTGTCTTACTTACTATACCAACCTTTTATCATATTTTTGTTTTTGTCCCAGTCTCTTCTTCCAGCCTTCATTCAAAAGAGTTAAAACAGGGTGACAGTCTCCACCCTGTCCCCACAGTTCTGTTTGTAGTGCAGCAATTAAGACCTCAAGAGCTTGTCAAGATAACAGAGGACCTAATGCACACACACACACACACACACACACACACACACACACACAAACTCAGTGCCCTAGAACTCTCAGTAAAGACATCAAAGACGTTCATATGTGGGAGAGGGGAGGACAGGAGTGGAAGGGGTGGAGGTCTCTGAGTGGATGCATTAACAGAAAAACACTCAGGGTTCTCGAGATGGAAAAATAAGCTTTTGTAGGTTGCAGAGGGTGGAGGATAATGGAGGACTTACCAGCACTTGTTCCTTTTCCCATGTATGCAAGGCTTGTCATACTGCTGTGGCCTTTACGGCGTAATGGCCGCATTTGTCAGTGTGGATTTCACTTTTCTGTCATTTTCACAGCGGGACAGATTGCATGAAAAAACCCTCCGCTCACTCTCTCGCTCTGCATTTCAGTCATGCGAGGAGAAGTAAACAAACACCAGCCACATTCCTCTAAATCATCATTACCACAAATGTCACTAGTAAAGCACAAAAAAAATACAGCTTTTTCCTTGTAACTCCTTGGTACTTTCCAGCAGTTACCTAACCTAACCTTATGCACTGTTTTGTTTCCTGGTGTTTATATGATCATTCATGTGGCATGTGCAAGAAAGATCCTCCTCAACCTAATTTGACAATAAAACCAAATGATGCATCTGCTAGTGTACACTAAAGGCAGCATGTTAGCATGATAAATGCATGCCTTTTTCCAGTCTATAGCTTCCAGAGCCATTCTTCATAGGTTCTCTTAATTTTGCAGCTTTCAGTGATTGTCAAAATAGATACATAGTGGATTTTAACAGCGTCCTATCAAGAGTGTTCATCTTTTTATTATAACCTAATACTGCAGTAGCTGATGATTTTCCCCCTAAGGGATGTGAGTTGGCATAGCTCCTGTAGTGGTGCAAGCCAAGCAGACCATTTTACTTTTATTATCATTATTTTTGGTAAATAAGTAGCATAAATAAGCATAAGAGTGGACTTTCTGTTATCATCATATTATACTATTGACACATGGACTTATTTTATGTCAGATAGAAACTAGTTTTCCCTTGTATGAACATGCTCAGACTGCAGCAAAGGTTACCAACTCTTTATTTATTTATGATTTTTACTCACATATGACTCAGATCTGATTTTTCATGACAGTGTGAACACACTAATCACATGGGATCTGACTTGTGCCGCTACAAATACCAGTCAGATACTTTTTTTATGAATTCGCCACTGTCTGACTCATAAAGTTTACATCCATGTTGCATTTGCATGACTCTATTAGGACATTCATTCCACTCTGTTGTTCACATCCTGAAATTTTGCATGAAATATGCTCTAGTGTACAAAAATAGAAGCTATTCCTCCCCAGAAGCCATAATTAAAATTTTGTGTGTCTCTCCTCCACCAGTCCGTCCCCTCAGTACGACAGTGTTCTGCATGTGTTGTCTTTGTTTTTGTGGGACATTTTGTGCAGGTCATTCTACCATAAAAACTTTATATTAGCCAAGAATTGGACCTAAGTACTGAAGGCTGGCAGTGTGAATGTAGTCCTGGTGGGTTGCTTTACTTCCCCTGATGCACTAATGGGGGTGATAAGGGTATTAGCTGTGTGATTTAAAGGCCTGCTGACCAGAGCTGGAGGAACACATATCATTACACTGCACTTAGTAAATGCTACAGTACAAACTGAGCTGCTGGTAGATGCCTTCTGAGCTCTGCACTGGTATTTTCATCTCAATAGCTGTGCATTATTAAGACTTTTCAGGAATTATCACAAAAACTTAGTTTTAACAAATTATCTCAAAACTGTAAGCTCCATTTAGTATCATTTCTCATGAATGTAATCTGTTGTATTTATTCTGTTGCGTCGAGTACAATAATGCATCTTAAGCCATTTTAATTATATTTTCTCTGTCACTGCCCTTCTCTTTCCTCTGTCTGTCCCCCAGTCTTACTGTCTCTCTATCCTCTCTCTCGGGGGAGAAGGCTGAGGGCATTATGTGCTGCTATGAATGATTCATCATACGCCCTCTGTGGTGTATGTGCTTAGACTAGAAAACAAGGAGTGAACCAGAGAGTAAGGTAGATCGTTCCAGGATGAGGGGAGACGAGGTGACAGCGGAGAGAGAAAACATAACCAGAGGTAGAGGACGGCAGAAGGCAGCACAAAGAGAAATTATGAGGTTTTGGGCAAAACAGCACAGGAGGATTTTCTTTCCATTTTTCCTCCATTCTTTTTTATTACAGGAGTAACACAAGTGATGCAATGACATGCATACAATGGAACTGAAATATTATTTTATTACTATTGTATTTATCCTGGTTTTGCCTTAAGGGCATTAGAGTTCATAGGCAGAGGATTTCTGAAATTAATGTTCTCATTACATGTTTGAGGAGTTCAGTCCTCAGGGTGCTTATTGCAATTCATCATCCCTCATAGAATCACCTCTTATTGTTCCATTAATCTAAATATATCTCAAACTTGTTAAGTTCTTTGCGTTACTTGCCCTTAAAATTAATTGTTTGTCTATAATTCAAATAATTCAACTCAAATACCCTTCACCACACACTCATAAAATTCACATCCACTCTCACAGAAAGCACTTCACAATCACCCAAGATGGTGAAACCTTTGAAACAATGTTATCATTTCTTATCTAATTTCCCATGACCTGGAATAGATTATCTGCCGGATAATTAAGACCTGCTGAATAATTAAGTGGACAATAATGCTAATTCATGAATAATATATCTGTTTATGATGGTGAGGCTTAGATAGGACTTGCTGTGGTGCTGACAGGAAGATTGATGCTGTGGCCTAGATAGGATCTCTCCAGTGAGAGGATGCTGCCGACTGCAAAGCTGCCCATATTCATTAGACCACTGTCATTGGCTTCTGTGCGTAATGACATACTTATGTATAATTTACAGGCACATCCCAAGGCAGAGGTGGCATACATGTGGGAATGAAACAAATGGGTTTTTGGCAGAAAGCATATGGACTTCTATTTTATAATGCACCAGTATGTTTTCATACTTTGTCACTGATTGATTCCTCACTTATTTTATTTTTTCTGCATTTTACTCCCATCTTTTCTCTCCAAAGACTGTTTTCTTTAATTCATCTATTCCAACTATCTGCTGAGATTGTCAAACTACTTTAGTAATGAAATTAGCAATGTTAAGTTCAGTCCTCAGTCATATGGTATGATGTAAAGGTTTTAGACCTTGGGTACCATTGTCTGTGAGGTATCTGTGCACATTTGGATGCAGATTAGCATGCATGTGTTGTATTGCGCAATTGCGCATGTGTAAACATGATGAATCTTCAAAAAGAATGAAATAAATCCTCTCCCTACACCACCCTCCTCACGTCTCAGCCCGCACCACCCTGTTCTAGTCCAGCCTGGTGCAGCAGAGCCTGTAGCACCCCAGCCAGTTTGATTACATTTGCGATTAGAGCTATAGCCAAGAGACGGTAAATTATGCCCAAGCCGTTACCTTGCTGTAGCTGCTGGGGAAATGAGGCAGCTAGGCTGCATTTGCCCCACTACCACTGACCTTGGAGGTCATCCACAGAAAGGAGACATTCATCACACTGACACATGGATGCTGTGGGGAGAAGAGGAGATGGTGTATGTGTAGAAAACAGTCGCCTCCTTATTACAGTATGATTCCACACATCTCCTCTGTGCACACAGCAGGATTAAAGCACTTGCTTTGCTAGTAAAAATGCACAGTATATACCTCAGTGTTTCCTTGTATTGTTTAAACAGCTTTGTCTTCTGTATAATGATATGACCATTTTATAGTTACATCACTTTCTGGAGAAAAGCTCATCTTCCCTTCAAGCCTGTTCTCTGTCTGCAAAGCGCCCTATTGTCCCCCTTTCTGTGAATATAATCATGGATGGCAGTCAAATATCGACCATGGCCATTGTTGGCCCAAGTGTCTATTTGCTTGCTAGAAAAGACTCATTATGTTACAACAGATTGATATCTCTGCCCCCAAGGACTTTAATCTCATCTCAAATGGAAATAGAAACAATAAAAGCTGTTGGTGAGGCAACAGTTTTCACACTCTAGTGTATTTGCCACCCCCCACCCCCAACGCAAAACAGCAGCATGACCTTGGCAGGTGCGGTCAGCAATGGGATGGGGTGATGTTGAATGATGTCAAACTGACAAGCTTTCATAGAGTATCACTGGATAGTGTCTTTTTCCTTCTGTCTCCTCACTGTTGGAGATATTCTGGGTTTTCTGTTTGTGTTTATGTCTGTGTTTCTGCTCTACTGACTATATTTGCAAATATAAACTGTTTATGAGCTGAATACATAGTGCAAACAGGCAAAAGGGATACAGAGAATTACAGGGTAGGCAAAGAAAGGGAAAAAATGTTCAAAAGCAAATTAATGTTTGCTGGAGCTTAATTGTCCAATTTAATAATATGAATCCATAAACCCAAACAATTATGTTTATGTATGCCATAAATCTGATTAGTGCAAAGTGCAGTTCTGCAAATGTAAGACAGTCTGTATGGGGGGCTAATGCCCACCCACACTGCTCGTGTCTGATTAACTGCAAAGCCGCATCACTTATCTCTCTCTATTACCACACAATCTGTGAACTGAAGTATGATCATGTATCCCACAAATTAATTGTGCCGTCTTCTCTTATTTGGGACGCAAATATCAGTGACAGACAGACATAGTAATGCTGACAACCAAACTAAAAAAAACTTTAGTCTGTCAGTGGTGGATTCGTCATGCTTGGTTAAATGAGGTTTTGTGGGAACAGAGTTTACAGTATGTTTTTTTTTTTTCCGGTTAATTTGTTTAAAGCTGTTTTGGGCTCTAAGAGAAAATAATTCAACCTGTATCCCAGGATTGGGAATCACAGAGTAACTCAAAATGCAATATTATCACATTGCATTCATTACTCATGATTCTGTGACAATGTGTTGACAATACATTAACATTGAGGTGTAAATTTCACAGATTTTGACATTTGAAGTATGTGTTAACGGAGGTTTAACATAATGTTTTAAAATGTACAGACCGCATCTTCCATGTCCATATGTGTTCTGGACTTTAATAAAAATTTCAATAGTTGGTGCCAGTGTACCAATAACTTAGTAAATAATGGCAGGAAGTAACATGATATACTCTGGTATCAATATTTTGTCCTTCCCCTACTAAAATATCCATTTAACATCATGCAATTTATTTATTCCTTGACTGACTCAGCCCATTTGTGTTCTCCTAAAGTCTTGTTTTTTTTTCCCCCCGAGGATCCTTTGTGAGAGTAACCTTGCATGAGATCCCTGACACACTTTCTTTGAGACTATGGGGATACCAGGTGCCATGGTAAAAATAATACTGCTTTGATGACAAAGATAATTATGTGCATAAACAGGAGAAGCTCAAAATGAGTTAGTTAGAAATGTGCAGAAAAGGTTTTCAGTGAAGAGGATGGAATGCCAACACAAAGAGAAATGGAGGAGTTTGACACCAATTTTGTCGGCTAAAGCTCTTTGACATGCTGATTCTGTGGCACTTCCAACCCCCACTGTGGACACAATGGACTCCCTGTTGTTTGCAGACAACTAACAGTATGAGTGGCGCTGTCACTATCATTTGCCACTCTAATGGACATCCTCCAGGCGACTGGACTGTCACCTGCTGCTTGACAGTTCAAATACACGGTCAACATAGAGTCGTATATATTGTCTCTATATCGCAGACAAAACAAAAAGTTAATTAAGGGATTATAATTTCAATCTCTCATTATTGTTGATATTGATATCAACAGTGTGTGAAATGTGCACAACAGAACACTACCAAAACCACCAGTGAATCAACAGTATGCATCCACAGACTGTGTCACTTACTGAATAAAATATAAAATTCAGTGTTGAAATATGTCTCTTTTATGTCAGGATCAAGTTTTCTTCTCCAAAATAAAATTCAAAGCCAGCAACAGTTACAATCAGTCAAAATAACACAGTGTCTTAAAATCATTGTGTGCTGCATTCTGCTGATATTTTACATTATAGCTCTGTTAGCTTAGCGCTGTTTTTAGACTGAAAACAGCCACAGTAAAACCACACATCACCTCTATTTTCTGTACCGTTTGTGTAGTTAAGAAACATCCAAACAAAGTCAGAACTGTCACAGTTTAGTCTGAAAAAATATTAACTTAATGGACATGATAACATCGCATAATAACATCATACTCTCATAAACGCCATAATCAAAATCACTTGTGTTGAAGAAACACTGCGATTTGATTGGATGCCATTTCTGGAGGTGAAAACAACAACAGTGCTTGTATCTTTTATCATTTTCTTTGACTATAAAAGTTTTTTCATAATTATTTTAATCGTATCTTGTATCTTCCTTTGATAATTTTCTTCACCCTGGAAGACAGGCAGAGTGACTCACTACTCCCTCTAGTGGTCATTTCAATCCAACAATCAGTGTAAATATATTCAGTACATATATCTACAATCCAACACATGGGTATATTTGGTAGTATTTAAAAACTCTTTATTCTGAACACACTAATGATACTTTAAGGTCACATTTGAATATTTAATGTAAGCCTACTATATATGGGTTCTGTAACATTTCTTTTCCTGATCAGTATCAGCAGTTGTCACATATATAGCATTTATGCATATATATCATAGGTTTTCAATCCAGTTAATACATCTAACTGAATCAATAAATGTCATCCTCCTCCCTGGAGATTTGCCTCCTGCTTGGTATGAAATGGCACTTTGATTGACCCCACGGCATTTCCCACAGGGCTGGGTTGATATGGTAACACTCTGAACAGTGAACTTTCTCCTCTACTAGACAGGTCAGCCGGCCATGGTCATAATTGAATTTCTTGAATGCACATTGACTGACTATGGATCCCTGATCAAAGCTGCCACTGTCCACTATGGAGACAGAAAGGACAGATTTTCTTGTATTTGCCTCTACTTATCATGCAAATACACACACGAAGTCATACAATTCCCCAAATAGAATTACACAAAAGGACCAAAGGAGTAAAAGTCAGCATATGCAATGTTGTCCTATCCTGTGACAGGTGTAGTCATTAGCACATTGGTCACAAAGGTTCACTTCTTTTAAATGTGTGCTGAACCAAGGTCATTAGTATTTATTTTGCACAGTAAATTAGATCCATGTCGAAGCACCAGTAACAACACACATGCTGTGGATTTATTCTGTTGAATCAAACAAGTGTAAGCCTGATAGGAAAAATAAACTCAGAATTAAGTTTTCCTCCAGGAGCCATACTTTCATGACTATTTGTGAGCAATTCACATCCTTATCATTTCAATCCACATACATGTATAAAAACAAACAAATAAACATCAGTATTGTTGAATGAGACTTAGTTTGAGACTTGTGAAATGTAGTTATATTTGACATGTGGCAGGTGTTGAATAAGATCTTCAGTATATAATGTGGAAAGTCACACATGCATACACACAAAACATAGTAAGTCTGAAAAGGACTCATGCAATAGATTATTTATATCTACTGTCATGACACAAAGATTCATCACCATGGTGCATGATTAGTGTCTCCCTCCTCCTCTTTCCACACACCTCTCGCCTTGCATTCCATCATCTTGTAGACTGAATAATTGTGTTTTGCCACCGTTACTGTAATGCACATCTCGGCGATTATCCAGATGTGGGTGACACTATAATCCATATGCCTGTGATACCCACTACAGATGGTTTTGTAATTGTGAGCACATGCTGGTGATCACCATGCTTTGTAATCAAATTTATAGGGTTTTTTTTCTTGTAGGCACTCACCACTTGATCTTTCCAGATTCATTTCCGTATCAGATGCTGCTGCAGTCTTTAGTTAGAGTGGACTTCAGCATCGGGTAATGAGCTAATTTATTCAGCCCCCTGATCTGCCTCATTGAGTGGTGACATATTATCCTGGCAGCCACTCCTTTCATATTTGTTTCTCCTCTATTTGACAGAAGGGATAAGGTTTTCATTGTGCCATGCACAAAGGGAATTTACAATCGAACGGTTTTAAATGATTTACACTGGATATGAAAGGTGTAATAAAAAAGCATATTTGTTGTCTCTTTGTTCACATTTCCCACCTTTTCATACAAACCTTTACAGAAAAAAAGTGTTTATTTCTCATTGCCGTCTCATTGCCATTGCATTTGTTTTGCGTATAACAGACTGTGTTGTATGTGCTGAGTACAGCAATAGTAGATAAACAGTGCAGCATAAATTTGATAAAGCAATCCACCTCCTGGTTCTTTCTAAATATTGATTTTGAGTCACACAGCTTCTTCTCTACCTGTTTTACGTCACATGGATTTCTCAAATTAGTTTTTTTTTTTCTTCTTACACATTCTGTTAAAGAGTCTCTAGAGTATTTATAACATCATGAAACCCAAGGGAGTAAAAATTTCTACTTTTTTTTTTTGCATTCAAGGATTGTCTTGGGTGAAAACAAAATGACGCAACAATTGTTTTTCAGATTTTTGTTCTTTTTATGGAATGCACATTATAATGAACGTTGTTTTTCTTAACAAAGTTCTGGAACTCTTGTCCCCTACAGAGGACAAATGCATTACTATGTTTCAGGAGGATACAGATTATGTATGAAAACTTCAAATGCTTATAAGGCATGTGTTATGCACTTGGCATGTGTACCTACTGGGTTTTAGAATCATCAGTCCACCATGACCCTGGACAGATGAAGTGGGTTCTGAGAACAGTTTTTACACTGGGTCATTATACTGTAGTGTGCACAGTGCAAACATGTGGCATCACCTAAGCAGATGAAACGATTAAAAATTAAACTAATTAAGGAAGACTCGAAATTACGCACCAGCCCTAGTTTATAGTAGAAATTGCGCCCTCTGTTGGTACAAAAACACATTACGCGTTCATTCCTTCAGAACTGGCACGTTTGGGTAAGATGTTACTATATTTATCCTTATTCGCCCTTTCATGTGTTTTTCGTACGGTTGTATGCCCGCTTTTTTATTCCTTATCTAAAACTTGTGAAGAGTGGGACGCAGACTGCGGCTTGGGAGCATCAGTGCAGAGTAGCGAAGTGATGGTGGGGCTGCAGTTGTCATGGAAACGCCGGAGGTGGAGCGCCGGGAAGTGGGACCAGTTTGTTTTGTTATTGAAGGTCACGTGGCCAGGCGAAACTCCTCCCCCCTCCCCCCAGTTACCACGGATTCAACCGTCTCGAGCTTCTGCTCCGGTCAGTTACTACAAAATGGCTGCAGAGGCTCCGCCGCCGACGAGAACCTACTGAACGCTTCATGGTAGGATTCATTACTCCCTTTTGGGTGCAAAACACGACACATTTGCACCTTGTCGCTTTCCATTTTGGGGAATACGCGATATTTTAAGGCTTAAGATGGACTGGACGCGGAATGACAATGTTTTCAGTTCAGCCCACTTTGACATCAGTGTTGTCTTCGCTTCGGTTGCTCTTTCTCGCCGTCGTCGGTGGCACATTACTCTATTTGTCCTTATTTTAAGTCTGTTTCATTTCTTAGCGCGGATATTTGAGGTTTTCTCAATGCTGTCTTCATGGTATATGTGACTACCAGCACAGCAGTGGCACTGTTCAGATGATTCAAGGGCACCCTGTGTTATTGCTTGCAGAGTTGAGGGTTAGCAGTAGCTCTGGTTGGAGCTTGTTGTTGCATTTATGTGTCGGAGATCTGAGATGGTTATTGTTGCACTTCGTTGTGACTAAAATGTTCTATGCTGCAGCGAGAGCTATTTAGGTATAATGTGCATCGCCTGATAGGCAGTAAGCTTTTGTACACTTGAGATTACTCGTGCACAGTTTAGGTGCTTTTTCGGGTGTTTTCTACATTGATTTTCCAACTAGTTTTCAAGCAGATGCCTTTATGTTGTTTTATATTATTATTATAGACATTATTTCCTCTGTGAGTATCTAAACACATCATGCAATTTAGTAAATGCTGGAAGTCACTGCAAAATAAGTGGTGGAAAGTGTTACCATACAGTAAATTCTGTGTTTAGAGACTGGCTTAGCAATGCTGTTCATGACTGAATCAACCTTCAGATAGACTGAAATTGCAGCCAGACTGCTTAATGTTATATATGGTATATGATGGAAATTTAAGTCATGTATGGTCTAGTGCTGTGTGAACCTGGTGATAAGAAGCATTGATTATTGCTTCCTGTATCCCCTTCACCATGGTGACAACCATCAGTGCCCAGATCCTGCTGCAGCTTGACATCCTGCAGTGGCACACACACTCCATGGGGAAAGCAGTGAGTGCAAACTGGGAATGCCAGCACCCTGATGCATGTAGAGTGCAGGCTGACGTAAGCCTGGAGGCCTGCTTGTTTAACTAATGTGTTGGAGTCCCTAATTTAGGCCTGGCAAGGAATGAAGACATTGTTGGCGGTAGAGGGAAGGTGGTGGGGGTCTTTTCTGTTGCTGCTGGGTCAGGGGCCTCAGTCAGCACCCAAGCCTCTGAAAGAGGCATTGTGTGTTCACAGAGAGGCGCCAAAGGGGGCTTGATAACAAAAACAGGCCACTAAATACTGTGATTACTATACAGCTTAGGTCATAGCCTCACTCTGAGTTCGAAACTCTCTGTGGCCAGATTGTGTCATTTGGTTTGGCAGGTTGTTTGGTGTCGCTGATCAGATTCTTAGCTGGAGCCTTGAGTGGAACTGTTGAGGTTGCATTCTGCAAAAGTTTTTCACCAAAGTAATAGTTCTTCATCTTTAAAAAATCAAAAGAGCATACATGTATTTTCACACTGCTATTTCTTTTCATTGCGTTTTGGCTTTTAAATTGTGGTTAGAATCTATAGCTCTTTGTTTTTGTTGTCTGTATTAAATAAATGAATGTCATTGGAGTTCCAGCAGTATGGCTTTAGTTAAATGCTACTTTAAAGCTTTTTTTATTTTTTTTTATTAAACATTCATTCTGAGCATATGTGTTAATGCCCCATACAATCGATTTGTTGATTTATGAATAAAAATGTGGGGGGAAAGTGAGGGTTCTCTGTGATTTTAGTGTAATAAACTATTTGTTAAGGATATTCTTTGATCTATTGGGCCTGTAAATTGTCTACCAAGCTTGTTGAAGTGTTTCCTTTATGTTAGCAGACAACTGACATTGGGTCTGGAGGCTTTGCTTTTGGAGTGAGTCCATGCAAGTTATTTTAGGGCTTGTTCCGAGTGCCAGGAGTGCAGCATAAGTTTCTCTTTTCCTTGTCGTTAGCGAGGGTCAGAAAGCATTAACATGACCGCACTGAGAATAGCTTCAAGTACTTTAGTGAGTGCAATCCTCTTTGCAGAGCACAAGGACTTTGTCGCTGCTTACCTGGCAGTTTCAAACCTCAGCACAAATTTAAATTTACTAGTGAAGTGATTGCTTTTGGTATGTTTTTGTTTTGTTTTGCTATGCCTTAGAAAACCTGCTGAACACTGAGATGCATAAAATATTTTTTCAGAGCAGAGCACATTTATAAAAGCTCCGTTGGCCCAGTGTGGGATTGTACAGACTAGCAGAGGGGCTGCACATTTTGCCATCGCTGTGGCGGCTGCCGCTGTGGTTGCTAGCAAGCATTCTCCCAAGGGCTCGCCGTGCTCTTGTTTGGCTTGCAGCGATGGCATTCCTGGCTCTGTGCCCAGCGACTGCTGTCTAGCACCCCTTCCCCCATCTCTCACACATACACACAAGCCAGCCGCGGAGCCTAATCATCAGTTGTTACCCCCTCTTCATTGCTCCAATATGGGGCAGATTGGGTTTTACACAGAGGTATGGGTAGGTATGACAGTTCACACCACATGTGTAAACATTTCTTCATTGCTGACTCTAAGAGAGTTGTTTTTTGTTACTTTTGCCTTCCTTTGTCAGCAGAGTGAGGGTTTGTTTTTAAGAGGGACACAAAGCTCTAATCCTGTTGTTCTGACAGGAGCATGTAATTCCACAACAGCGCTGAGCTTATTGACCTGCGTCCTTCATATTGACACAGTCTGTGCTTCCCCACCCCTAGTTACTGTATATGATGTAGTTCATTTGCTGCTACATGTAAATATCAAGGTAAAAATTCATTTTTGTTATTATAGTTATTATTGTTATGATGATAATTATTAATTTATTTGCTTATTTATTTATTAACCAGGACATGTACTTTTCAGAAGTTATCCAAATATGCCTTTACATTTGATAACCTACAGCTATGACTTACATTTGTATGACAATCTAAAGCATAACTACACATTATTATAGTATTTCTAGTGGCCAGGGGGTACTCTTACTGCATCCTCCCCATCTCACTATCATTCAGTACTCTACAGTCCAAAGGACACTCATCTGTCCAAGCTAGGCACATGCTTGGGAATAAAATGACAGTTCTCATTGAGAGGAAGTCTCTCTGTCCTGCTTACGGGCTGAACTGAAATCATTTTGACACTTAATTCAGCAGTGACTCTCTTCGTCCGGGTCACAGGCTGATAGTAGTGCAGTAACTGGAGCACTTCTCTGATCGTACATGACACAAGCCCCAACTGATGCCTTTGAAAGGAGCAACACTGGTTATATTTAACATGGCAGGTTCCATATCCAACCTTCTAGATGTAAAACAAAATGTTTTAATGGAATTTGTTTACTGTGAGGTCATAGCCTACAGCACTGTATTTGGTGTACAGTTACTTGTCAATACTGTACCTTCACTCTCTCACTGGATTAAAGTATTATCGTAGTTTTCAACTCTGACAGCCACTGAAGTAGTACCAAATCTGTGCCTTGTTTCACTGGTTTCCCACTTTACAGATATTTTACAAGATGAAGGCGAAAGTGAAATGAAACATGTGGTTGTTTATTTGATTCAGATCAGTCAATTATTTTATTTATCCAATAGTATTTAGTGCTGTTTTGACAATATCTAAACCATTATTTTCCAGAAATATGTTAAAATATTTGTTGTCAATAATGGACACTCCCTACAGTTGATCATCAAATATTATGTATGGATTAACTAATTGGATTTGGAAGATTTTCCTAGTTTATTCTTTCATTGTAGCTTGTTTTTTTTTTTGTTGTTTTTTTTTGCTATTATTAAGGATGGATTGAGTCATGTCTGTTTGTAAGTTGGATCATGCAAAAACTTGTCTAACAATTTTCTTGAAACTTGGTGGAAGGGTAGGGCTTAGGCCTAGGACAGGCTTATTAAGTAGTCGAGCAGATCTATGAAAAGAGATGGACCCTGCACTTTTTGTGCTATTTAGAGCATCTTGTTGATAGAGTGTTCCCATGGCCTGCTCTAAGCCCTGAGGTAACAGCATAATTGAAAGCTCAGGTATGTGTTTAAACCTAAGATGCTTGTCCAGGTTTATTTTTTCTTCTCATTTCACCAATTCCAATCTTGAACCACCTCAGCCAGACTGACTTCAGAGCAGTGCTTAAGGGTGCTGTCTGTCTCCACCTGAATGCTCACCAGGGCCTCAGGGAGCGCTTGTTGCCAAGCAATGGCACACACCACTGTCGCCTGCAGCAGCAAAGGCTTGGCAGCAGAAAGGGCTGAGGGGTTTATGTACAATTTCACATTTTTAGTTCTAGAAACTTGTATCCAATTTGTGTATTTTTCCAGGGTAGATCCTCTTCTGTGTCCTTAAAAAACCCAGCTGCTTGACTATTATTTATTTATTTGTTTGTTTTTTTCCTGTGGAGGATTAGTCTTGATATAGACCAGCTCTGAACTTGCATTTTGAAACAATGGGGAATAGTCACATGGTTTACAGCAAGGGTTCGGATGTGTGTCTGTTGTAAACACTTTTCCTCATAGGATTTGGCACTGGAGGTGTTCTGTACCACCAGGTGCACCTAAAGTCATCTTCTACCCAGGTTACTATATTGTTTTTCTGTGATTTGCAGAGGCATTAGTTGTGTTGGCAGGTTTTGCCAAAATAATGGGGGCCTCATGTCAGTGGCCCCCACTATTCTCCATCTGTAGGACCTCCTTAATGGTTTCCAGAAGCAACCCCACATACCACTAGATGAAAACACACACATGCACAGTTTGCAGAGTAAAAACATTCCATTTTGTAATGAAATGCTCTGCTTAATGTTTGCACATGCACAGTATGTGTATTATACAGTGATCTCTTGTGTTGTAACAGCAGAAATAATGCCACTGATTATAACTTGACAGCAAGAATTCAACAATGCATGTAACTAAATGTTAAGAATTCTGAAACACAGTAGCACTTCTTCTGAGTTAATGGCATTTCCACCTCTCTCTGTCTCTATTTTTAATTGCAGCTGTGAGAAAAAGCAAAAAATATATATATAAGAGAACCATTTGATGGAAGATAAGAAAAAGAAGAAGCAAGACGAGAAGAAAAAGAAAGAAGCTGCTCAGAAAAAGGTAAAGTATTGCTTTAATTGCTTCTACCTCTTGTTTCATCTAGACCGGCAGCATTAGAAAATACTAGGACTCGTTAAATCTCAGTCCATGCACGGCCAACATCCCCCAGCAATGAAAAGAAACACCATTCAAAATCAGTCACTACCCCCACTTGCTTTTTAACTCAGCCAGTCTTAGACGAAGCTGCTGAAAAGCCATCTGCACTATTTAAAATTTTAGCTGGTGCACAACCAAGCACAGCTTTCCAATATGTTCCAATGTTTTTGTTGTCATCTCCATCCTTACCCTGCAGCCCCCGCCTCTAACCCCTGACTTCAATCGTTCCTTCAGTGGGTCACCTGTTTAGCCAGCTGTTTTTCTTAGTATACACTAGGGCTAGACTCGATATCTTTTTTTGGGCTCTGGAGTCTTACCATTAGTCAACAGAGAATATTTGATGCTTTGCGGGGGCAGCAGAGAATAACTTAACTGTTAACAGTACTCATTGTAAGACATGAATACCTTTTCACACATCTTATTCACAAGCGACATAGAGCATCACTCTTTCTTACATGCCTATCTTTTGCCACATTTCCACTACAGGTTTGTCAGTTCATATGCTTGCATTCATTCCAACACTCACTCACATTGTCAAAGCGTTAATAATCCATGTCATGCTAACAGATTTAAAAACACACCACCTAATGTGAATACGTACTCCCCTTTTGAGTTGGACAATAAAATTTGGAAACTGTAAACGTCTATATATTGTATTATTGCAATACTTAAAAACACAAACAAGTCTCAGTAACATATATATATATATATATATACACACACACATGCATATATAAACCATATTTTATTCCACTAATCATTTGGGAGACAACTGAGTTCAGTTTATGTTTTCTCAGACATCTGAGGCAAACTTCTGAGCTGGCTCAATAAAGAGTGTGGTCCCATTTAGAATCAAATACTGCCACAATTCTTCTCCACATGAACAGACAGTAGCATTTGATTTGGCATCTGATAAACTGGGACTTTTCCAATACACCCACTCAGGGACTCAGACTCCCCACTTGGTTCATCTGCAGCTGAATGAGATCCAAATGTGTTTGAAGCATGACATGATAACATCACAGTGGCAGTAAAAAACAAAGTTCTGCAGGTTATAGTGAACTAATTTAACACTTTTAGTGCAGTTTCAGCAGACATATAATATAGCTAGCCTAGCTAAAGCAATGTTAACAACCCATGCTTCAACCCTATATACGCAATCCATGGTATGCTCAGTTTGGCAATACTTTGACAACATGAGAGAAAACAGTTTCTGTGCACAACTTCATCCTCTCATTTTTAGTTGAAACATTTTTGGCTGCTTGTCTGTAAATAATTAAGAAAAAGTAAATAGTCAGGTATCAAAATTTACAAGTGGATGTCTATCTGCGCAACAAAAATTCACACAGTTCAACATTCGTCATCTGCCCAAGTGTTCATCCTTGAACATTCATTTGTGATTGTGAAAGGTTTTTTTGTGTATGATCTTCCTAATGTGTAAGAGGAGCATTTGTGTTATCTACACGATTCCCTCACAACCTGCAAATCCTTTAAAGCTTCTCACCCTCTGACAAGTAAAGATGAAAAGTCATTTAGCTTTTCAGTGCTGCAGGAGAACGGAAAGTCTGGGCTGTTGGCGGTGCATTGGTATATAGATCCACAGTTTCCAATCCCTTATTCCTGGAAAGTACATGTTATGTTTTATTCTTAGTCTTTGTTTCGCCACTTAAGTATTCTTTTATTTTGTTTTTCAGGCCACAGAACAGATAACCAAAGGTGAGTGTTGGCTCCTTGTATGAAAGCTTAATTAATATTTTTTCTGCCAACCACAGAAATATTTTTTTCAGAATTTCAGTGTTACTGCAATGCTGAATCACCCACCTCTTTGCTCACTGGTCTGTCTTTTGCAGGTAAAATTATACATTGCCAGGTTTTTCCTGTTATGCAACCTGCTCTGAGTTTGTCATCATGTTCTTATTGTGAGGATGTGTACATTTTGTATAATTCTCATAGCTTATTAGGACTGTGCAGGATTTCATTTTTTGCCTCTGTTGATTTAGATCTGAACCTTGGCTTTAGATACAGCAGAACATCTTTTACTGAAAACACTGGCAGCAGTTACTTTGTACCTGAGATGTAGTAGACTAATAGGGTGGGTGGGGATGGTGCAGCTGCTCCACAGGCCTCCCCAAGGGCTAGTCAGACCATAACTAGGAGGGTAGAGGTGTGGCAGATTCTCCAAAGAGAAGAAGTCATTGTGGAAGAAGCACCAAATAAACATGAAAAAACAGAGGTGAATTTAAAGATAGAATCTGTAGGGAGTAGTGTGCTTAGCTTGCAGGTTTTAAATTCCTCCTCTGTGGCAGCTGAATAACCTATTCTTCACTTTGTCTCCACAAGCGGGTGATCTTAATAACAATGGTGAGGCGAGTGGGGAGTGATGGACAGTCAGTTAACCCAGGAGCAGATCTCCTAGTTGAGATGAGGAGGCAGATGGGAGAGGGACTTAATGTCTCGCAGGGGATAGACCAGGCCAAATCTGATTAGAAGTTCTGCTAGATGTTGGCAGTGTGGTCTTTTTGCCGTTACATGGCAACAAGAAAATGGACATGTAATTATAAGAGAGTATGCTTTGTTTTCTGTGCCTAAAACTGTGTCCAGACAAATGTGTATGCTGTTTGAGGCCTAATTTTGTTTAGATCTCATCTTGTAGTGTTCTCTTGCGGTTGTGAAGTCTGAACTTTATATCGTCAAGGGTCAGTGTTCTGACCTCCCCCTCTCTCCCTGAAGGATGAGTTAATGAGACTGTAATGTCACAGAGGTCCCCCCTCCCACCCTTTCTTCCCCTTGACTGACTCACCCTCAGCTCCTCACAGTTTGTTGCACTAATGAATGTGATCTGGGTGAGCTTTGTTAGCATTTTCTGTCTCTCATGTTCTGTGTGGTGTCTGCAAATTGGCCTGTATAACATGCCTTTTACCCAGTCTACAAACTAAGCTGTGATATGCACAGTTATTTTCTTGGCAGCTGCTGTTAACAGCAGTGTGTCATGGCCCAATTTTACTCAGATCTTCAGCCTCTTAAATGTCACATTTGAGTTTTTTGCTCATCCACATAGGGCTATAATTCAGCCAACACATGCTTTGGTTTGTTGTAAACAAGACAGTATGTAGAGACAACTACAGAGATTTCTACTTTAGGTTAGGCTTACATGATTTGAGGAGGTTCTGAAATGTGTGGGACATTGTTAATTATTGGGATGATAATATCACTTGCAATAAACAAATAAACCTGACAGTTTCAACTGAATTGACACCACTGAATCTATGGATAAATGGGGTTTTATCTGATTAGCCTGATGGTGTGACTGCATAGCTCATGTGTCCAGGGCTTCATCTGATGGGTCATATGTTCACATGTTAAGTGTGAATACATGGTGTGTTTAAATAAAGTTGTTCTAATTCACCGCCCTTCAAGTAGAACATCGTGATGTATTATTTCCATCGCTTTGGTTCATAAGAATCTCTTGAAATCTAGTTCACTGACTAAGAGCTAACATTCCAGAAACACAACAAATATGACTAAACTTTCTGTCCTTGTAATGACTGTTAAGTTGACTAATCAGCCATGAAAGGCAGATTGCCTGTGATACTAATGCAGGGTATACTGGGAGCTAATTAAGAACACAAGGCTGGGGTGTAGGCTGAATAAACAGGCATCCTTACTCAAGAGATCTCAGGAAGACCCCAAGCACCATAGTAACACTACACCACCTCCTGTCTGGTCTAGGCAGAGAGGCCCACCTTGGGACCAGGAGGAGGAAGAAGCAGAGGGGGAAAAAGAAGCAAAAGAAGGTGGGCTTTAGAGAAAGAGATAGAATTAGCTAACTGTTGTTGTTTCTTTTGCAAAGCGTAGGGAGGCGGCTGCTGCTAAAACACAGCGTATTTGGTCTGAATCGAGAGAACTTAAAAAGGATCATACGCGAGGCAACAGAAACAGATGGAGCCATGTGAAACTGTGAGAATGCACTCCAGTTTCCTGTTTGCAGACGCAGCTGAGGGGGCCCTTTGTAGGATATTTCTACTGGCCCACTTCTGTGACACATACACACACTAACACAGCCAGTCCCCTAATGTTACAGGCAAACACCTGCAGCATATGAGGACTCTGCGCCTGTGCACACAAACATAGTCTTACTCATGTGGTGCAGCCAAATACTGCACAGGCGTCCATGCCTCACTAACTGACAGTTTACAGTGGCGGAAATAAGTACTCATGCTCACACTTTGTTCCTGTGTCATTCCACTTTATTAAACATAACTTTAATTATTGCTTGGCTTTGTTCAGATTGGTCAATGGTTGGATTTTGCACTGTTATTTATATATACCCCACAGCTGTGAATACCAGATAATTTCTATTCTATCTACAGTGTCTAATGGACTTTTTATTTAATGGAAGCAATAAAATTATTTTCAGATGAATAAAAAAATATATATATCGGTTGACTTCTTTAGTAAATATCCATAAAGTGGCAGAATGAAGTACATGATAATCGTGGTCATTATTATTATTATTATTATGGTGATTATTAAAACGTAAAACAACAAATCAAGTCGAGAGGTCTTTTTCACCCTCAAGGGTAATTTGCCCCTTACTTATAGAATGTAATGTTTTGATTCCTAGAGTACCAGTATATATTTAAAAAGTCAAGTGAACTGCTGCATTGGAGCTGCATTTAATAATAAAAAATAAAAATGATGTATTGAATACTTCTGTCTCCCACTGTATGTAAATATCTTAAAGGTTCAGTGAGTGATATTTACTGACCTGTAGTGTGAAGATGCAGATTGCCTCGTACTGATTACCCCACTCCTCTGTCCTTTTCATGGCTGCCAAAGATTTAGCGCCATAAATACTGAACATCACCGCCATAAAATCAAAAACAAGTGAAGAGTGAGCCTGTTTTGGGCTGCTGTAGAGACACGACGGATTTGTGTAATGATACACTGAACGTTATATTAATAATTATAAATATCATATTCTGTTTATTTTGAAGTTAGACCCTTGAAAAAACCTTTTAAGTCTGGAAAAACTGGACCATTAAAATAACAAGTTTAGGTAACTAAGTACATTTTATTTATAGAGCACTTTTCACAGAGTAAGTGCTATGCATACATGTGTTTCTCATAAGGTGTTACTCACAATTTCGTGGCATTAAGAGAGTTGATATTCACTGTTTACTTGGAAATGAATGATCTGATAAAGTGCCACTGTGTTATACGCCTGCATCCATCAGTACTGCCTTTCTCACTTTTGGTGCCATTTTAATTTAGTGTAGACACTGCCTGTCTCTATTTCACCATCACAGTAGTTAATCCTTCATCCATGCCTTGAATCACCTACGCTAAGAACACCTGTAACCAAACCCCAACGTGTAAATGTCTGCAGGAAGTTTGTTGAAACAGGAGCTGAGAAGGTACAAGAGAAACTGGTGCAAATGAAATAAGCACGAGTCCCATCGTACTGAAAATGCGGACTTGCTCTTCCAACAACAACCTGTGATGTAAAGCTATTGTGTTTCTGTTCACGCTGTGCATTTTCATACCCGTGAAAGATACTGTCTCGACATATATACACATCAGAGCACACATTTACACAGTGCAGTAAAAGATAATATTATTATAAAGTACTGCCGCGGCAGTAATTTCATAACAGATTAATTTGCCGTTTCACATTCACTTAATTACTCCCGGCACTTTGTGTTGGAGAGTCATAAATTGCAGTGTGACCAGGGGGTGCTTTATACCAGTGTGCCTCTTGTACATGTCTTATTGTAAGGAACACAGTTTAAATGGCAGTGATGATGAAACACATTTTAATGACCGCATTCTGTTGTTATGGGTGTTACGCTATCAATTGGGCACATGAGCCGGTTGGTATTTGATGCATGGTAAGGTCAGATGTGTAATTTATCATTAATCATAATTAGAATATTTTAGGAGAATATTATTGAGGAAAAATAACCAAAAAAATGTTTTGAAACTGGATTTAATGTAACCAAAATTAGCTTTCAGGGCTCAGAGAGAAGTGTGTTTATATCAGATTATTTGTTGTTTTTAAAAGGGAATACTTGATCATTCAGTTAGTTTTCTGCTGCCGAATGAATCATCAGCTATTTTATTTTTTAAGTTTTTATTTGTGTAAGTTTTTTTTTTTAGATACAAAAACAAAAAAAACAGGTCATAAGGTCAATTGGTTACAAAGATTGCATTGTTTAAGCAACAATACAATTTTTTACTCTTAATGCTTTACAAATTTGTCTCACAGGTTATATAGACATGCCATTTTTCACAACATTCTTCACCCAATTTTTTTTCCCTGCTGTCGTATTGTGTAGGTCATCTGTTGTAGTAAATAGAGATGTTTAACAATATTGGTAAAGACAGTCAGTGCTGAACATTCTCTCTTCAGCCAGTATTTAGTAATATTCTTTTTACTCGCTGCCAGCAAGACCTTGAGGAGTTAAGCATCATTCTTATTAAGACCATCAAGTCCATAGCCAAGAAAGAGGGAAGTGAATGATGTGCTGATTTTATAACCCAAAACTTTAGTGATGATTTTAGATGCTTCCTTCCAGTAAGTCATGATAGAGGGGCAGGTCAGAATACATGGGCGTCCATCTTGGTTCCCCCACATTCTCTCCAGCAGCATCTGAGTGCCTGTTTGTTTGGTCTTCTGTTTAGTACTAATTGCAAAACAGATCAGGTTTTACCAACAAAGGTCACAATAAATGAGGGACAAATCAGTAACTATTTTGATCTTTTTTTATTATTATTATTTTCTTTCCTCCACTTCAACAGTAGCCTGAATATCATTGACGTGTAGCCAAATCAAGATGTTTAAGGATGTTATTGTGGGCTTTAGGAAACTATTTTATAGACCAAACAACTAATCAATTAATCGAGAATGTAATTGACACATTAACTGACAATGTAGTTTCAACCCTAATGTGGATTGATCTGGTGTAGATCAAAGCCCAGGAGGGAGAAATTGCAGCCGGAATCCCATGATATATTGTCCAATCTCCAGTGAATTGTGTTGACGTAGTGAATGCCGCTTCATGAGGTTGACAGGACATTCCTCTCGCTCACACACACACATCATTTCCTCTAAATCATAACAGACAGTGGAGTCTGGTCTGCCTGCAGCTGCTGGCACAAAGGGCCAAGGACAGCAGAGTGAGGAGTTCAGGGAAACTGCCTGTCAAAACCATCCACCTGCCCTCTGAACGTACGGCTTTACAATGCAGATAGACCTTCTCAACAGGCTTTGATGGAGACTCTTGTGCTGATTAAGTCCCATCCAGAAACAGTTATTGACGTAAAGGTGACAAGACTACCTGATTTACAGTGTAGTAAAGCTCTGTGATGTGGGATTCTTTTTCACTATTCAGATATCAAGGTGCCATCTGATAAATTCTCGGACCTGTGTAGCCTTGTGCTCTTCACACTGTGCCGTCAGATATTAAGTGTACTTAAATAGCATTTTTGTGTGAGCTGAATGTGATACATCAGGGGAGGGTTTTCCCTCTTAACTACAGTGTCATATTTATTCTCTTCTAATTAAGCCCTTTAATCTTCTCTCTTGCGAGGCCTGCTGCTCACATATGAAAGCCCACAGGAGGAAAGAGATGGAGAACAGTAAAGACATGCTTCCCTTTCTTGCTCATTATTCACCAAGTCTCTATCAGCTTCTTCTTCGTAATAGACATTTGACAAGGATCTAATAATTTCCATGTTTCTTTCTTCACTCCAGTTGCAGTAGTGAGTTGCGATGCCCTCCCATCCTTGATAGTTTGCATTTTAGAAAACTTTAACGTGGAACCACAAAGATGAGAAGGCTGGTTTTACTCAGTACATTTGTGTCAGTTTTAAGGGTTTGATTCAGTTAGGATAACCAGTTTTGCATCCTGCACATTCCTCCTAATTTTATTTCACCACTGAACTTCTTTCTTTTGCCCCGTTAATACAAAATTTGTGATGGCGCTGTCAGTTCTTGTAAAGGCCCACCGCTCTTAAAGAAAAGTCACGTATCCCGAAGAACTTAAGCAGCACCATCTCTGTTTTGAGCAACAAGACAGCTTCATTTGGGCATTAACACGGCTGCTTAAAGGCTCAGTTACTGAAAGCTTATAATCACTCACAAACTGAACCTATGCATGCCTGTCAGTGTAGAACTCAAGCTGAAAGCAAGGCAACCACATTGATGAATGGAAAGCAGAGTCAGCATGTTGCTATTATTAAACCTCTAGGTAAAAGTACACTGATAGTATTGGAATCTGCAGTGGTCAGTCTGCAAGGCACTTTTACCCAGGTCCATATTTGAAACTGTGCCAGTATCAATTAGTAAATGACATGGTTCTTTGCACAGTACTAAATTTTCCTAGCAAGAGGGGGAAAAATCCCTGGATGTGGAAATGTCAAAATAGTGCCATAAATTTTCCCATGTAGTTCATTTAGAAGTATAATTATACTTTATGTATCTATAAGGTGTTTGGCTTTAGTTTAATATCTGACCCCATGGCCTAGATTTCAGAATATATTGTATGTGCAATGACTTGTATATTTTAAACAAATTTATTACGGCTTTGTCACGGACTTGATTCTGACTGGTTGATGATGGCGTGTTATTTCTGTACAATGAATAATGGTCTGTTGCTATGCTACATGCAGCTCCAACTATAGAATCTAATGTACAATTTAAGTGGATGGAATAAAATCAATGGCAAATCAGTCATATTGTTTTCTATACATTTTTATCAGCTGTATGGTGAGTGGGATGATGTAGAGCGTCATCCTGGCTGGGTTTATTTTGCAAATAATGATCAACTCGCTTTTCATTTTCTTTTATGTATTTAATAATCAGCAGTAGTCACAGGTATTGAATATTACAGTTTGTTTAAATGATATTCGCACAGTGCAGTTTATTCTCTAAGAATACAGCTCTCCTGTGGGGCTTGAGCCGTTGCTCTCTGTACACCTTGACTAACAATGCACACAGAAGGATCCTTTATCTTCAAGGTCATGTGGCCTGTTTTTCTGCATTTACCCAAGAGGAAACTGGGGGAGAACGCTGTCACTGCTCCCCACCTTCTCCTCCTCCTACACCTACCTTCAGCTCTCCGATATCTCCCCAGACTCCCCACACCCCCATCCCTTTCCCCCAAACCTCTAGGTCTTAAACAGCCAGGAGAGCATGCTATCATCTTTTTCTCTTAGAAAATTAAGAGCCCTTTTAAGGTGGAAAATTGGTTGTCTTTCACTGCGTGAAGCACACACAGCCCCAAGGCTGCTGTTTGATGTGCATCTTTGATGAAGTGGGAATTCTCCTGTGTTCCCGCGTAGCTGAGGACTGTGTTTTAGCAAATAGGCTGTTAGAAAGAGAGTGACTGATCTCTTCTTACTCTCCTCTTCAGTAGATAAAAATTGTAAATGTCATGCATGAACTTTTTTGATGACATTTATTCGTGCTTTTTGTTTTTGCCCAGAGGTTCTAGATTCAGCATTATTGACACGACGTAATGCAGCGGCCATGTCTTTCCTTTATAAAGAAGATTCCATAGCAGCGTGGTGTACTACAGGCAAATAGCGTTCTAATTGTAAGCGGATTTAGAACCAAGCTGGTTTCAGGCAGTGAGGCTCGGGCTCACAGTGGAGCGCGCATGGGGGTGGAGACTTAACACACACACACACACACTATTCTCTTCATCACTTACGCTGCCTGCTCTACCTCCTTCCCTTCCTCCCCTATGTCGTCTCTCTCTCTTTCCCTCACCCTCCTTGGCGTCTCTGTCTTCTGATTGGTTGACAGAGCAAGCCAGTGTCCCCCTTCCCCCATGCTTCCAGAAGAATCTACGTCACACGTTAGAGTCCCAACTGTATAACGATTGCTTCTATAACTGTTATTATGCATAGTGACATAACCACAAAGAACTGTGTTTTTAAGAGGAAATCACCTTTTTAAATCAGCAGATAGAATTGCAGGGGAATTACTGTGTCCATCTGCTACTTATGATATCATAATAATGACAGAGGAAAACGGCACATTTCGAAGGAGATGGAGGAGTCGAGTATAAAAAAAAAATCATTTGAGAGATGAAGCTAAAGAGTGGGAAGGAAACGGGGCAGATGTAGAGAAATCTGATGAAAGGGGAGTTTGAGCTTTAGAGCGTCCCTCGAATCCTGAGACACATATGAGGGAAAGTGGATGGAAGGGTAACATACACGCGACACAAATTGCATAGGAAACCCCTCACCCCACCTCTAATCCCCCAGACACACACAACAAACAGTCGCATAAAAAATGAGAATGAGAAGCAGCTGGTTACGATATGCGAGCGAACACGTCTGTCAGTATCCACTAGACGGTGTGAATGTATGTTCCCCACCACCGTCCCGTCCTCTCCCCTCAGTGTGGGCCTCAGCATTACATAACTCTTTGTGTGTTGGGCTGGCCGCATGTGTGCCAGTTATTCATTGCTTCACTGCACACACTCGGGATGGCGGCCAGTGGCAAAGCACTGCTCTTTGTAACTCATTTAGGCCACACAAAGATTTTCTTTCTCTTTCAGTTGGTGGCTTTACAAGACTGCATCTCTCCTGCCCTCTATATTTATTTCTAGAAAGAATTCACATACCATTTTGGCTCAGTGCACTTAGACCCAATCAGCTGATGTTTGGGGTTTTCTTATATGCTTTGTGTAGGGTTTAAGCACATGCTTGAATCCTGTTTACATTTTATAACAGCTTATTTCATTATGCAATGCAATGTACTGAGGCGATTATCCAGTGTGCTTTGTGTCCCATAATGCATCTCAGCCAGCAGTGGCTCTGTGACCCTGAGCTGATCATCCTGTTTGACTTAGTGGTGGCAGTGACCTGTAACTTGCACTTCCTCATTCTGCTGCAGTGTATTAGCCTGCTGAGGTTGTATATGCCTGTATGCTTAAATGTATTCTTATATCATCACAAATAAAATATTGAAGGGTACAGATTCTTAAGTAAATGGTATTAATGTCTGTATTAAACATTAAAGAGTTACGTTTAAAGAATGCAGGAATGCAGTGTTCTTAGTGAATGAAATGTATTAATAAACATACCACATCCACCAACATTAGGAATTGTGTATTGAACATGTTTCCGTTTCAAAACAATAGTGTAGCTATTAGCGGTGTTTACAGCAGGTTCAGATTCATAACTGAAGCCTGATTCACATGATTTATTCATATGAGTATGCCATTAATGGCTACATTTATTTAGCCTGTTGAAACTGTCTCAATATAGTCAGATTCTTTTTTTTTTCTTCTTCTTTCAAAGCAAAGATGGCTCACTGGTAGATTTATGAACCACAGTGTTATACTTGTACCTTGGCTTTCAGACAAATGAGCATGTGATAACCGTCTTCGTTAATATATGTAATTTTACTTCATAACAGCAGTATGTTTTGATAGAGTAACTGTTCTGTAAATTCAGTTAACAAATGTAAAATAACTGTGCTATGCTTCATCATATTTATCTTTTTTCACTTGGAACATGCACCCAAGAAAAAACAAATACTTGTAAAACACTTGAGTAATACTAAAGCCACTTCCAATATTTCATGAAAATGCTCATTAGTGTCATAATCAGTACATAGTGGGTTGGGTTTTAGCCACATTATTCCAGAGTGGAAGCACCAAATATGAACGTTAACAATTGTGTAAAATGTCTGGTAATCAAGTAACTCTTGGCCACTACCATCTAATACCAACATCTTCCATTTTTCTGGTTTTAACATGCGTAGCAGCCCTGTTTTCGAAATCACATTACCTTGTGAGGCAACTGGATTTGCGAGATCATGAGATCACATAAGAATCCAGCCCTGAGCTGCTACATAGCCTACATGCCCCAAAATTATATAGCTAAAAGGATTTTCTCTGTGGTGGAAACAGTATTGTCAAATCTCTTTTAGTGGACATATTTCCACCTTCACATAGTATATACAGTCAAAGGTAGAAGAGCGTGGAAAATGATAGTGAATATTACTGCTTCCAGTCTCTGCTTGGCTTAATTGCTGCGAACAGCTCAGACATCAACCTCGTACAGACCATGGGAAATGATTGGCCAGACCCAAGTTATGTATATTTGCACATTAAAAGAGAAATTATGTCTGTCAGAGAGAAAATCACACTCTGTTGCTAAGGGTAACTAACACTAGTGGGATATAAGCGCTTCAGCAGCCATATTAGCAGTTAATAACTACCAGCTCTGATAGAGCACTGAGAGGTGATAGTTGCAGGGGCTATAATCTGCCACAAACCGTGAATATCTCATATTGATGGAGCAGAACATTCTTTACAGTACTGTCCTGATGGACACAATTGCAGACAATAATGCAGCAGGCAGGCTGAAGTCCATTATGTGGTATTTGACCTCCTCATCACTTGTGCTGTGTGACCAGGCACCATGGCAGTTCTCAGACTGTGAGAGTTGTGTGTTTTGGCCTTTCTTAAAGGCAGAGAGCTTTTATTACAGTACCACCCTGAGATTATTACAGTCCTCTGGTTCTCCAAAGAGCAGCCATGTGTTTAGACTGACCACTGCTGAGAATTGAACTTCAGACAGCAACGAGGGAAAGAGAATCTTGTGCATTTATAGAAGTCTCCTCATTTTGCCTTTCCAAAAGTAACTAGGCTTTGAAAAGAAACAAATTGAAGGAAATGCTTTCCCCAGCAAATTTCCAAAAGAGATAGAAGCTGTACGAGAGATGGTAATTTCTGTGTGTGTGTGTGTGTGTGTGTGTGTGTGTGTGTGTGTGTGTGTGTGTGTGTGTGTGTGTGTGTGTGTGAATGCCGCTCACTATGTGTGTGTCCTGTGATAGAAGGAGACACAAAAGGAAAGGCTGAATGAGACATGATAAAGAGAGTAAGCTGTGTCTCCTCCAGCTGTTTATCAGCCCAGAGCACTCAGCCCAGATTAACCACAGCTACTTTATAATTACTATAGTCTATCTATATTGGACAAGTATGCCTTTTTTAATAAAGAGTCCAATAATTGACTTTCCCTTTCTACCACTCTGGAGCCCCCTCCTTCTCTCTCACATCCACTATTGATCTCATTAATTTACATTACATTCTCATTAGCCTCAAAGAGTATTTAATTTTACACCAGCGGGATGATGGCGATGGAACGGTGGAAGCAGCGCCATTAGTCAACAACAACAGATTGCTCCAATCATTCAGTTCATGCTGTGTATAAATGCTATCGCTGCACAGTGCACTGATTTCATACCAGTAAGAAGGATTTATTTTCATTTATTTGCTAATGTTGAATTTTTTTTCCTTATGATACAAACACAGCTAATGTGTTGCTGGGTTTCATATAAAGTGTGCAGTCCGTGTAAATCAAATTGTGTGCTTTCAAGTGTATATAGTTTTGTGTTTTCCTAAGGGACGGTGCTTTCCACTTCCCCCTAAAACAGGGCTTTACACAGTATGAGATAATCTCCGACCGTGTTTTATATGCAAATCCAGTTAACTGTTGCGTAGTTTGTGCATATTTGCTGAAAAAAAGATGACTCTAGCATCTCTATTCATAACATCAAATACCAGTAATACAACCCTCCACCATGCTCATAAAAAACGATCAATTACTGCAACGTCCAGTTTGTCATTGTACATGTGAACATGATTTAATGATGTTTTTTTTTTTTTTTTTTTAAGCAAACCCTTCTCTGATTTCATTCATTCTGGTCGTTCTGCACATTTACCAGTGGGGATGCAGAACAGGATGCAAGGTGGTGCTGCTGCAAGTGATGAAAAGGAAATAGAATGTTTCCTGTTCCATTGTGACTCAGTCAGATGAATTATGTCTAATTATAGAGGGGAAGTCACAGCTACCACTTTAAAATGATTATTGTTCTTTCAAGTGCAATTACTTTAGAGTGTGTTTTATTTTTCCACTCTGTATTAAACCCGACTGTTGACACCGTGGAACCCTGTGTTCATTTGGGGCTTTTGAAAGTGAAGGTCTGTGGGTGATGTTATTTACCGTTTACTAAAACAGAGAGAAAATCAGTCAAATAGAAATCCCCAGAGGTATTGCATTGGTTACATAAGTAGATAAATCTCATTCCAGTGCTCTTGTATTCACTATACTAAAACTCAAAAGAAGAATAACATTTGCCTAATACCTGGAAAGCTGCAAGTGTATTTTCTCTACCAATATAAAAAGACAATTTAACGGTGCATTTAAGAATGTATTCATCATGCAACTATTTATGACAGATTCTTTATATATGGATAAAAGGTTAATAAAAAACAAAACAAAAAAAACAAAAAACAGCTTCCTCCTTTAACCTTCCTCTTGTGTTAAGGTCAGCACCGACACATTTTATGTTTTAAATGTATAAAAGAATCATAAAAATGTGTTTATTGCATCAAAGCTTTTTGACTTTTCCAGGAACCTCTATTACAATTACAATTATTATTATTATTATTTTTTTTTTTATTTTTTTTTTTACATAAATATGAAATGCTGTGGTTGAAATTATGGCCTTTGTGTTATTAAGGTCAGCTTCAACCCAGTTATAAAAATAAAATTATAATGCAATAATTAGAGTTCACTGTCGGCCAACACATTGACAGCAGCTCCTCCCCCCCTGGAGGGAGAAAAAAAACACCCAGAGGACCACACTGAAAATATTAAAACCTATACTTTCATAGATAAGAAAGCATTAGAAGAGATGAGAAACAAATTGGATGGTAGATAATTGTATTTTAGACATGGTTCTAAACTGACCTGTTAATATAAACAGAAAACAGATATTGTTTAACGTCCATAGGTGGCACAGTTGAGGTAGAAATGGAGCAAAGATGTGACTGGTTGTGAAGTGGACAAAAATGTGTCATTTTAAGGTCATTTAAGGCATTTAAATGACCTAAACTCATGAAAAGTATCTGTTGACACACTTGCTTCTTTATTATCACAGCGTCTCCTCATGAACATTAGTCATTATCTTCTGTTAAACTTAAGCTTCACTTCAATAATACTCGTTTAGTTCTAGTGGACAAACAGATTTTACCCAAAAGCAGAAAAGCGTGTGTGTGTGTGTGTGTGTGTGTGTGTGTGTGTGTGTGTGAGGGGGGGGGGGGGGGGGGTCAAG
>JAPSES010000069.1:4217934-4237888 GCA_029822895.1 Maxillicosta whitleyi | reverse complement strand
TTATATTTATGAACTTTAAATTATTCAATAACTGTGTATGCCTATTGAACAGTCATTATATTTAATGAAAAGAGATAGAATTTAAAATCTTTTTTCCAGACAGTTTAGTAGAGGACTACGAGAGGAAACATGGTGTCAAGGCTAGGGCTATGCAATCACCTCTAAATGCCAGCACTGACTATGCTTCAATAATTAGGAATGAGAAAATATACAACAATTTGACTGTCATATTTTTATGGGGCTTTGGGCAAATCAATTTATTAATTTTTTTAATTATTATTAATATATGGTCTGCATTAATAATTGGGTCTAGGCTATATTAACATTACTAGATTGAATTACTGTGAACAAGATTGTCAGCACAGCATGCGTGCTGCACCTGCGTTTCAAGCTGCCATTAACTTTTAACCTGCTTAGGAGGCAGTGCCGCAACATAGGAATTTATGAAAACCCTTGTGAACATTTCAATACATTAAAACAATATTTATTTGCAGTTTCTCTTGTGAACAATCCCAAAGCATGAGCAAACTGGCTGTGTCCGTACAGATCAAAGAGATGTGTCGTCGCTGTCAGTGTAGGCCTGACAGTGACACTCTGTGCACTGGGTAGAGAGAAGAGACGAGAGGAGAGAAAGTGGATTGTAGGTCTGTTTGTTAAGCGGGTCTTCTCTGAAAGTCATGTATATCCCACAGAAAAATCTTAATACACGGTAGAATGCCTTTTTTTTTTTTTTTTTCAAAATCACCTTAATATCCAGCAAATCACCAAGCAAACCTCCAATCACCAATACACAATTTAACTGCAGATCATCCCAGTCCTAGTCTAGACTATGTATTATTGTATTATAGTACATGTGTGAGTGGCCACTATAAGTGTATTTCAATTGAGTGGAGAAATGTTGTATTTATCTTTTAATTAATGCTCTTTCCTACCATATTAGTCATTCTCTTCACTCTTTTAGCATTTTCAGTGTGGGTGGTATTTATTTTCATTCATAAAGCATCTTGTGAAGTCTGTGTACACATAAGTAGACATGTTGCCATGGTATTTCAACCTTACTAAGCTAATGTGGGTGTGATGACGTATATAATTTATACCTCTCATCTCTCATCTTCCACACAGAACTGCCCCCACAGAGCGGCCAAGGAGCCCAGTATGATAATCCCCTCTGGGGTCCCCTGCCAGCCAACAGGAGTGCCACAAGTGCTGCAACTTCCTCCAACCTCAGTGGCTGGGATCAACTGATCATTGACCAGAAGGACACAGAGGCTTGGCCCTCTATTACCCTCAGCCAGAGCCAGGCACCTCCAGGAGCATGCCCTTTGGACACTGATCCTGGTCACCTGACCAGCAGCAGCAGCAGCAGCAGTAGTAGTTGTAGTACAGTGAGTATGGCCACAGGGGCCAATAGCCAGACTGGCCACTTCCCTGCCAACCACCTTAGCAGCAAGGCTAATAGTGGGCCCAGCCCTGCCAATCATACTGGAACCAGCATGCTTTCTAGCCAGGTTGCAGCCAATCGCAGCTGGGGCTCTGGGCCTGGACCCTCCCACTGCCCCTCTCAGTCCTCAGTGGGGAGTGAAAGGAAGAGTGACAGCCCAGTGGCAGGAGGCAGCAGGGGCTGGGGCTCCACTTCATCATCTGCCACTACTAACTTTAACTTGAACTTAAACCCTAATGCCAACCCATCAGCCTGGCCCATGTTGGGGCATGATGGAAGTGGCACAGGGGGAGGCAGCTCAGGGGGAGCTAACACAATTTCACCTCCTCAACCTACTCCCAACCTCTGTAATCCATCTGGCCCCCCATCAGCCCAGACCAGCACCTGTACCGGAGCCAACACTAACAGTAACTCCACGGGGATTGGCAGCGCCTGGGGTAGCATGATGGCCTCTGACACCTCAGAGCCACACCCCACCCCGTCCACGAATGTGTCTTTCAGTTCAGAACCTCAGAACCTTAAAACTGATGGACCAAATCACACTAACAAGCAGGAACCCCCCAGCCCAATTCGCAACTTGCCTGGCTGGGGCGGTACACCTGTTGGCTTGGGTTCAATGGGCCAATCTCAACCAGGGGGCCCACAGGTAAATGGAGAAGATGGTAGCTCAGTATGGGGTAACAGTGGTGACTCAAAAGCACCTTCATCTAAGGAGGCACCTGGCTGGGACTCTGGCTGGGGCCATGGAGGAGGTGGATCAGGAAATTCTGGGGGCTGGGGTGACCAGTCCAGGGGAGAATGGGGTAAGCAGCACAGTGAAGAAGCCCCAGGAGGTTGGGATACTCCTGGTTCACCTCCCCAGGATCAACAGACTGGTCCTTGGAGCAGAGCTGTTAGCACAGCTGGTGCCAGTGAAGGGAGCAGTGACAGCATGGAAGGACATCCTCGGCACAGGGACCGCTCATCCAGAGATAATCCGGCTCCTCTGTTGCCTGCTCAGGATCTGGATCCTAGGGTGCTATGTAACACTGGCTGGGGACAAACGCCTGTTCGCCAACACACTTCCTGGGACATGGAAGATACTAAACGCAAGAATGATGCAGGCACTGATTCATGGGGCTCTGGCCCAACCACTCCAAGTGACACCCAGGGGCCCTCCAACACTAGCATGGGTCCCCCTCAAAGAACTGACTCTGGGAGCAAAAATGATGTGCCTGCTTCTCAGGGAACTTCAGGCTGGGGTGGAAGCATAGCTGCTACCAACCAGACTAGCTCTGGTTGGGGAGATTCACCCAGCAATGTTAAGCCCCCAGCTGGCCCTGGTGGGTGGGGAAGCCCCGCAACAGGAGGCCCCAACACCAGTATGCCCAAGAATGGTAGTCAGTCCTGGGGAGAGGAGAAGTCCACTGGGTGGGATGACTCTCATGCCAAGACCACATCCCAGGGCTGGGGAGAACAACCCAAACCATCCCATAGCTGGGGCAGCAGTGGAGGGAGCAATAACACAGGAGACTGGAGAGAACCAGAAGAGAACAAAAAGAGTCCTGCAAACCCTGGATGGGAGGGAGAAGCAGGAGGATGGAAGGAAAACCCAAGAAACTGGGGGATGCCTGCTTCAGGACCTGGAGTATCTGGAAGTGGAGGAAATGGGGGCTGGGGAGAGCCAGTGTGTCAGCGTCCCAGTGGTCCTCCTCAAGGTTGGGGTGGCAAACCTCAGGATGGGCCTAGTAGTAGTAGTAGTAGTAGTAGCAGTGGAGGCGGGGGTATGGGCTCTTGGGGTGCCTCAGGCTCAGTGAAGCAGGGTGGAGGCTGGAGTGGCAGTAAGAAGGAGTCATCAGCTGAGCCTACAGGCTGGGAAGAGCCCTCCCCACCATCAATCCGGCGGAAAATGGAGATAGACGATGGGACCTCGGCTTGGGGTGACCCTGGTGCCTACAACAAAGCAGTCAACTTGTGGGACAGGAACAATCCAGGAATGTCCCAGGCTAAAGTTACCACTGCAGGCAATAATCCCCCAGGCCCTAACAACAACCATCCTCAGTCTCACAATCATCCCTATCACGGGCCACCTGCGCCTTTACAGAATCACAGCCAAAACTCCCAAAACCCAGGCCTCACCAGTGGCCCCATGGAGCCCGTAGTTCCACATCAGCCTGCGCCACCTCACAACAGAGGTCCCCTGATAGCTCAAGGTAAGACAGAATAATTTAATTTGTTTACAATTTATAAGACTAGTGTAGAAAGTGTATAAAACCTGTAGTATACTACATGGTCAACATTCATGCTATAAAAGTAATTTTTGTAGAAATAGTCAACATGCAACTTTAAGAAAATGAAATTATAAAATATTTGCATTTCCTCTATTTCTCTTTTTCTCTGCTCAAAGTAAAGGTGTTAAACATAAAAGCTGGTTAGGTAGTGAGCACAGTGAACTGTTAAGCTCCAAGTTGTTGATCCACTTAAGGGAAAAATCTTGACCTAGTTTGGCCTTTTGGGATTTACATCTAATAGACTATCCAAATGAGTTAAGCAGTGCCAGCCCTGCCCCTCCGTGAGGCTCTTCACATTTCACAACACTGAGCACGTCTGTGTGGGTAACCATGGCAACCTCACATGGGTACCCAGAGGAAGAACAAGAATGCTGTTTACAAACTGCCTCATGAAAATAAGAGATTCACCACAAACTGTTTGAGATGCATCGGAAGTGTGTGATTATATGGAAACCACCATCTGTCAGTTGTTGATGGGAGGAGGTGGAGCAAGCTCTTATAAGCTGAGAGGGGGCAGACGCCCCCTGCTGTCCTTCTCTTGACCTGTTGTGCACAATTCACATTCATTTGCCTCCTAGTAAAACCTGATAGTCCCTTATGCCGGCATAATGGCTGTTAAGCATAAAATGAGGTTACACATTAGGGATTACTCCTCAATAGTCTGCATCACAGCGGGAGACTAACATTTATAAGGGTTGCTTTTTTCAGTACATCATGTCTAGGTCAGTGAACTGTTGGGCCAGTAACACTAGAAGGTTAACTGTAAACTATAATTTTGGAGCAGCCTTTAGGAGTTGACCTCTCCCTGGAGAGAGCTAAGCTGAGCCTGGCACTGCAACAGGCCTAGGGACAGTACTGTGTCTCGTGCCAAAAGAGACCAGGCTGTGCCAAAACTTAAATGGGTAGCTCCTCTCTGTTAGCTATCCTGCTAAGCCAAGCCTAGGTTTGGTGATTATGTGTGTGTGCCAAAGCTTTACTTTAAACCCCACCAAACTGAGTCAAAAGAGTTTCAAAATATATCATAGTATGGTTTTATATGCGAGTTAGATGTACTAAACATTTAACTATCAGAAATCCAATTTTGGTTCACTGTTGAACATCAGAAATGTCTCCATTGAATTGTTAGAAATTTGATAGATTTGTGAAACAATAGACATATAAAAGACATATTTACCTTTCTTTGAAAATTTGTTATGATGAGTACAGTTAAATTAGTGTTTGAAATAATTTATCAATAAATAAAGCTGTTTTAATATTCAATTCTCTATTGGGGCATGTTGTTATAAACTCCTGTATGAAGCACAAGAACCTAATTTATGCTAACATAAGCAAGTTCAAGTGGTCTGTTATAATGCTGCAAAACTTTGATGGCAGTATTTTTCAGAAAATGTTAATTCTTGGATTTAAATGCCAAGGAAAATTTGAAGCTATATGTAAATTATCATTCATATATTTGACTCGTGCAGTGTAGTATTTTTTTTAATTTTTTTTTGCAAACCCTTGTCCTTGTGTGTCCTCCAGGTTGGGGAGAGTTACCCAGCTCCCACACAAAATCAGAGAGCTCCTGGGGGGAGCCTGCACCCTCTCCGGTCAGCGTGGACAATGGGACATCTGCCTGGGGAAAACCTACTGGTAGCTGTGGTGGCTGGGGAGACAACAACTCGGACAGTTACAGCAGGGGCAACCCAACTATGACATCTGCTTCTTGCAAACCTGGTAAGACACCTCATTCTATATGAGTTTTATCATATAGCACTAAGATACCAAATATTTGCTCTGCTGAAGACGTTAAATAATTTTCTCCTGATGTGTCACGTCAAGGACATCAATAATAGTACTGGGGAAGTTGAGAGCACTGGATGTGTTACAGATAAATCTACACTGACCCCTACTGGCCATTTAATATTTTGAGCTGTTTACAAATGCTCAGTCAACATCCTCTTATTTGACTTGTTTTCCAGCCCCCAAACCTATGCAAGACGGATGGGGAGGTGGAGGAGAAGAGCTGAGCCTGTCAGGAGGACAGTGGGATGCTGAGGAGGGGGACATGTGGAACAGTACGGCCTCCCAGGAGAGCAACTCCTCCTGCAACTCATGGGGCAACGCCTCCAAAAAAGGCCCCCAGAAGGTGGGAAAAGATAATATTCATGAGTCTCCAGGTCCTCATGATACAATCCAGCATTCAGGTTCTAATTTGTTAATAACATTTGCACAATGATCCCCAGGGGAAGGTTCCAGGGAAGCAGGAAGATACCTGGATCATGAACCGTCTCATTAAACAGCTGACAGACATGGGCTTCCCTGTGAGTTGAAGTTACCGTACTGTTTTGTAGCACAAATAAATATTTTAACATGTATATAAATTTTTTTCCACTTTGGGTGTTTCATTTTACTACTACTACTACTTTGAGCGTACATTATTGATGCATTCTGTTTCAATCCTCAGAGAGATCCAGCAGAGGAGGCTCTGAAGAGCAACAACATGAACCTGGACCAGGCTATGAGTGCCCTGCTAGAAAAGAAGACCGAGCTGGACAAGCGGGGAATGGGGATAGCCGGCCATGATTACAACAATGGGCTCATCAACAAGCCCATGAGCTGCCCTCGGCCTCCACTTCTTTCCAAAGACCCTACAGCAGACCCCCGCCTGCCCTTCATGGACAAGGTTTGCCAATCATTTATATATCCATATAAAACATACCTTCCAGTCGTATTTCATCAATGTTTAAAATGGCACTTCATTTTATCTCTTATATAAATTAATATTTGTATTTTGTTATTTTCGGCTAAGTCCCTCCACCCTATGAGGCTCACGATTGACTGTCTGTCTTTCAACCCATGCTTTGTCCAGCAGATGCAGAGTGGAATGTTTGGCGGTGGTGGAGCAGCACAAGCTCGGGCCATGCAGCAGCCGCAGCCGCCTCCTCAGCCGCCAGTGCCGCCTCTCAGCTCCTCCCAGCCTAGTCTACGTGCTCAAGTGCCTCCGTTTCTCTCCCCTCAGGTATGCACATGGACACAAAATTAGAAATGATTAAGAGATGAGAAGGAAAAGAAGATTAATTATATCTAATTGTTAATGCTTCATATTAAGATTCCATTGTTTAACAGTGTATTTGTTTCCTCGACGGTGAATACTTAGAACTATTGAGACTTGGAACATGCATTTCATCTGATCGCTGAGGAATACATTTAGTAGATATTTGATTTTTACATGTACAGTGTAAACATAGACCAGTTACACATATCCACACTCACTGTACATTTTAAGTAAAAACTTTATTTTTAATGTGCTGAAACTTGTTCACAGGTTCAAGCACAGCTCTTACAGTTTGCAGCAAAAAACATTGGTCTGAATCCTGCACTTTTAACCTCACCAATAAACCCTCAACATATGACCCTTCTGAATCAACTTTACCAGCTGCAACTGGTGAGTTTTTGTTTCATGTAAAATATACATAAAAAGTTTTGTGAATTTAGGTGGTTTAATCAATATACTGTGTTCTTCTCAAATCTTTCAATACATTTATAAAACCCATTATGTTATTTTTGTCCCACATAAGTTATCAGCATATATACCAACACACTGACTCTGATCCCATGTCTATACCTAACACACAGGCATACCAGCGTTTACAAATTCAGCAGCAGATGTTGCAGGCGCAGCGTAATGTTTCTGGCCCCATTAGACAACAAGAGCAGCAAGTAAGTTTACTCTCAACTCTCAGGTTTCTCATTTTATTTATACTCGGCAGTGATCACTGAAAAATAGCATATGAATCTGAATGATGGAAATAAAATATTAAAATGGTTAATTATCTATTTAATTTGTTAAATGTAACACCTTCACAGTATAAATCTTGAAAATATTTACTCTATGGTATCTTCCCAGGTTGCCCGTACAATCAATAACATGCAGCAACAGATCCAACAGCACCAGCGTCAGCTGGCCCAGGCTCTGCTGATGAAGCAGCAGCAGCAACAGCAGCCGCCCCCCTCCCACTCTGGCCTGCATCCTGGTGGGGCCAAATCCACCCTGGATTCATTTCCAGGTCACCCCCAGGCTCCAGGCCTCCCTGACCTGCAGACCAAAGAGCCGCAGTCATCTCCCAGCACCTACAGCCCCTACTCTCTCTGTGAGCAACATTAACTATTCATCTCTTAAATAAATGTGTGCCGGTCTCTGCGGGCCTGTGTAATGATGTCTTTCTGCTCTACCTCTTTTTTCAGCTGGACTGAATTCAAACATGAATGTAAACTGCATGGAGGTGGGAAGTCTGTCTATGAAGGAACCCCCCCAACCTCAATCGCGCCTATCACAGTGGACGCACCCCAACTCCATCGAAAGCCTCTCTGGAAGCTCATCTCCTTTAGAGCCCAACCTGGGCAAACATGGTGAGAAAGAAAAACATTCATGACAAATTATAGGTGAATTTTGCATATTATATCCAAAGTTTATATACTATAAACATTAATAGTTAATGAGACTGAAATTCTCTAATTCTGAAAGCAAATTGATTTTCACATTTCTTTTTGTAGTGAAACATTTCAGCTTAATGATTATTGGAAGGTTTCAGACATACTTCATCAGCTACACTTTTGCTCATCCTACCTGTGTTAGTTACAATGGCATTTTCATTCCAGATTAGATTAGATTTAAAAAAAAAAAAAAAAAAAGCAGTGTGAACAAACAAAACAAATATATGTAGTCATTTGTTTACTTTATTGGAACAAAAGCTCTAAATCTTTTTTTTTTTTTTTTTTTTTAAACACACATCACACTATTGACCTCTAAACCTCATTGAACATATATTATTTAACTTCTCTTCTCATAGGTGCCAACCTGGGCCCCCCTGGTAAGCCCCCTCAGCTGGAGGACTCTTACAGCCCTTATAACCTGATGTCCAGCTCAGAGTCCCCCAGCAGCCCTCTGGTCCCCCCAGACAGCTGGGGCCAGGGCAAGAGCAGCAGTGACAAGATGGCCAATGGGACCAATATCAACTGGCCACCAGGTCAGGACCACTTAATGTATTCCCCACTAATATTTACTGTCACACATTTCACCGTGGACAAAAGACACACTAATATCTGGGTTTTGTGTGAAATGTTCTGGCCTAATGTCTATGGTGTTGTTTATCAGCTTCAGCTCTGATCAGTAGTTTTGCTAACACAACACCAGAGTGTAGACCTTAATAGCCAGGAAAGATAGATGACGCATTACTGAATCTCTTCTTCCCTTATTTCCAGTGCATCTGTGTCAAACAAACACTAAAAAGTGTGAAAAATGCATTCTATGTTTTGCAGATGTTTAGCTACTGTCAAAATTTACATTGTCATTGGTCATTTTTAATCCTTGTTATCGTACCATGCTTCAGTTATTGTATTTCTCATAGTGTATTCTTCTACTAAAAACGTGAAACATCTGAATTTGGTTTTCAGAGTTTTGTCCTGGTGTGCCCTGGAAAGGCCTTCAGAACATTGACCCTGAGACTGACCCTAATGTGACCCCTGGCAGTGTCCCCAGTGGGCCCACCATCAATACCAATATCCAGGATGTCAACCGCTACCTGCTCCGGGACAGGAGTGGAGGTGAGAGCACAGGCACGGAGGTGGTCCAGGCCTCTGAGTCAGGCTGCCTTACACAGAATTAGCAAAATACAGTAAATATAAGCAGAACCTTTGTAGAGAGTTCATAGTTTTGGCTTTATCACCACATTTTGCACTAAAATAGTCTGAGTCAAACAGCTGCTGCCATCAGAAAGAGCCTGCTTCTTATTCTTTTCTTCTTCATTTTTCTACTTTTAACTGCTTTTGCATAATCATTGTCATTACCACAGTTTATACTCTACCTGTAATTCTTCTCTTAATGATCTCACCGTTGTCATTTGTAGTGCATTTTTCCTTTACTCCATTTTCTCTCTCTCTGCTATTTTTCCTTATTATTTTTCTGTCTATTTTTGTTTTGTTTTTGTTTTGCTGGCATCGGCTTAGGCTCCTCTCCCACTTCATCTCAGGCTCTGCCTCCCTCCACTGATTGGCCAGTCAGTGCCTACACTAGCTCGTTCAGTCTGTCGTCCCCGGAGACGGACGATGCAGGTACACAGTTTATGTATAACCCTCCCCTCCCCTCACATATTACAGTGGACACTTCACTGAAAATGGACATTACACTTTCCTTCCTGTTACTACACCCCGGAGCCTCAACCATTAACTGGGCAACTGCATCTCCATTCAAGTCACTGCGCCTGATTCAATATGACCCATCATTTGAGCTCTCTCCCTATCAAGTTTGCCGCTCATGCATATTTCCCCTGTGGTAGTGGTGTTTCTCTCTCCTCCCTGTGTGTGGCATGGGAAGTGGGAAACAGAGGATTGTTTGTTGTTGTTTTTTTTCTGTTTTTATTGTGAGTTCTGGGTGTAGACTGAACACCCACCAAACTAACCTACTGATCTGTTTGAATGAAGTAAATTGTTGTTGTTTTCCTCACACACCACACATGCTTGCAAAATTTGTGGGGAGGGGATTGTGTCAGCTGATGCCACAACACTTGTGCATGGATGGTAGTGAGTCATATATATATTAAACTTAAAATGTTTCCTTGGGTAATGCAATATACTGTGCAGCAAAGGTATTTAAACAGATGCATATCTCTTATGCCGCGTTTCCATTACATGGTACTGGCTCGGCTCTTTTTGCGTTTCCATTACGAAAAAGGACCTGGAATCTGGCACCTGCTACTACTTTTTTGGTATCACCTCCGTCGTGGTTCCAAACCATACTAAACCGTGACGTATAACCACTGCAGATCACTGATTGGTCAGACAATTTTCTCTGTGACCCGCTGTTTTACCAAAATCAGACTGAGACAGTAAATAGTGATACATGAACCCAGAGGATGACAGCCCAAAACTACACCTTGGGACGGTCACGTAGATTCAGTCTTTGGTGGCAGATGTAAAAATTTAGACAAGAAAACTCACAACGAGTGAGTTTTTGGCAACTCTCTGAGTAGACGATACGGAAATAACGCGCCACATCGGAGTAACGAGTGGAGCTGGTTCCAGTATAGTGGAAACGGGGCATTAGTGACACTTAAAAGTCTACTCTTTTGTTTATTTTGTGCTGTGGGGCTCCCTCTGGTAAGGACAGGTGTCTTTTACCCTCCTGGTTCTGCAGGTAAACCTTTTCGTTCCACTTGTTCCCTCCAGGTAAACTGTCTGAGATGAAATCTACTTGGTCTCCTGGACCCATTTCCCACAGCCAGGCCTCTCTGTCACACGAGCTATGGAAGGTCCCCCAGGGGCCCAGGAGCAGCACTACAGCCCCTTCCCGCCCCCCACCTGGCCTCACCAACAGCAAGCCTTCCTCAACCTGGGGGGGCACCTCCTTGGGCCTGGCTCAAGGCTGGAGCAGCTCTTACACCACAGGTAGTTTTCCCAAAGGCATATTTAATTTTTTTTATACAAGGTTTGTAGTTGGAGGAGAGCATTTAAGTTCATTCATTCTTCTCCTGAACCAGTTTATCCTAGAGAGCGTTACAGGACTGCTGGAGCCTGTTCCAGCTACGTTTTGGGTGAAGGCAGAGTTCACCCTGGACACATCACAAGTTCCTCGCAGTTTTTAAATCTAGTTAATTTCTAATATTCTTGATTGTATTGTCCCTCAAGCCTTAAGAAATTACTCAAGCGCTAGTAATGACACAATATTTTTGATGTCTGAAATGAAACCGCTAATAAAATATGTTAATTTTCAAAAACATTAAAAGTAAAAATTTACAGTGATCATTGCAACATGAAACTGATACAAAACAGATATGCAGGAAAAATCTATTTTGCTTTCCTCCATTATTGATATTACATGGTGTATAAGATTAAAAACGTCTTTCCACTAAAAGTCCTCAACAGCTGCCAGGATTTAAAAGTATTTGCTCCTTAAAAAAAGAAAAAAGTATGTACTGATCTAAAACATTAAATAACCCTTGAACCACTGATCCTAAAATAATACACCAGTATTTATAACCACAAAACCATTTAATAGTTCAAGTTAAGTGTAGTTTTTCAGCTATTCACCAGCAACATATTCATCTTATTCTGGATGTCCAGATGCTCTGTAGTGAACATGGAAACACCCTTATCTTCTGCAACATTAATTCGCCAATAAAACCCATGTAGTGTGACAAATGACAGTGGCTGTAGACACTTAATGCTGAGCTAACAATATTTTACCGAAAAAGTAACCATTGAATTTACTCTGAGCTTTTATGTACATGATGAATAAATTAAATATAAGAAAATGCCTGATTGACACTATAAAATGCAGAGAATAACATTGTAATAAATAGTGATAAATCACTAAGCATAGTAAATATAGAGCAAAATCCATTTAAAAAAATCACTGAATTCAAGACTTTCCTTTGAAAAACTAAATTAAAATTGGTAAATTTTTCAAGGTTAAACTTAATTTATTTACATACTTTGCAAGCCATCTAAATCCAACATCGTCAAAGTACATATCAGGTATTTCACATGCTTGAATTTAAGATATGTAGGTATACACTGTGACCTTTATAATCTGAGGTGATGAATGTGCACAGGTCACGTTTGAAGGTGCAGGATTTGACAACACCTTAAGAACGCCTTGTGGTTGAAAACGTATCAACTGACATTGGGCGTTTTTTCCTTTTCTCACAGAAGTAACTGAAACCGCACTTTGAGTTTTGATTTAGGCTTTGAAATAAGTTAGGTGTGGGTATGCATGTATGTATGTATGTATACTGTATGTATACTTTATATACATATGCCTGTGCCTCTGTCCTGGTACTGTGGGCTCCATGTTCCATGTTGTGTTATGATGTATATGTATGTCCTGTCCCTCTTAAACAACTCTTGCTCAGGGATTCATAATTAATTTCAGTATCACTGTATCGTATCATGTGTCGGAACAAAGACATAATGTTTGTGCATGTGCTGTGCTCAGCAGGTACCACATGGAGTACAGACAGCTCCACCAGGACGAGTAGCTGGCTGGTCCTTAGGAACCTTACTCCACAGGTAAAGTCTCACCCAGCTTCACTCGTAACTTTTGTTCCATTTTACTACTGTTCATATCTAACGGACTCACTCTTTCTGTGGTTTTGTTTATGTCTCAGATTGATGGTTCAACTCTGCGTACACTGTGCATGCAGCATGGCCCACTCATCACATTCCACCTCAACCTGACGCAGGGCAACGCTGTGGTGCGCTACAGCTCCAAGGATGAAGCTGCCAAAGCTCAGAAGTCCCTGCACATGTATGACTCCTAGTGATTCCTGGGGGGGGGGGGGGTTTAAAGAGTTGAACCTTCAATTTTATGTGTTTTGTTCCATCTCCATCCAGGTGTGTGCTTGGGAACACCACCATTCTGGCAGAGTTCGCCGGGGAAGAAGAGGTGAATCGATTCTTTGCACAGGGTCAGTCGCTGGGTGGAACAACCAGCTGGCAGGCGACTCCAGGCACCAATCAGACAAGGATGGGCGGAACCGCATCTGGAGCATCTCATCCCATTGGTCACTCACCCCACTGGAACAACAACAACAGCAGCGGCAGCAGCAGTAGCAGTGGCCTGGGATCAGGTGGAGCGAAGACGGGCGGAGAGCTGCTGTGGGGCGGTGTGCAGCAGTACTCCAGCCTGTGGGGACCCCCGAGTGGAGAGGAAGGACGGGTCATGGGGAGCCCCACCCCAATCAATACGCTGCTTCCTGGTGACCTGCTGAGTGGGGAGTCCATGTAGGCCAGGAAAGGCCTGGCTGAACAAACACCAACAGGAGCAAAAACCTTGCAAATCAATGTGGAGATAATCAGTGTGGGTGTGACGGTAACGGGGGAGACGAGAAGAGGACGAGACTACTTCCTAGCTGCTCACCCTCGTCAACCTCCTCTACTCCTTTTTGTTTTTGATGACATCTCAGTTGCAGTTTTTGTTTTGATTGTTTTTTTTAATTTGTGAATCTCAGTGAGAGATTTGTAGTCACAGTGTTCAGCTTTTACTTTTGGAGACACAGGAGGAAGTCTTTCATTCAACAAAGAAAGAGAACTTTTTACAGAAATGAACTGTTGCGAACTCGCAGTGTGAAACATGTACTTTAGTCAAACTGACACAGTGACGAGCTGCCATCTTTAAAACTTGCGTAATCCCTCTCTGCCTTTTGAGGCAATCATACTGCACCTCAGAGATCCATGAAAAGGCATCATTCCCAAAGGAAAACCCTTCAATCAGAGTGGTTGTAAAAAAAAAAAAAAAAAAACTTTCAGCTGGTCCAGACTCAACATTTGTTTCTCTCAGCACTAATATTAGCCTTAACCTCTTTCCTGCCCTGCTATCCTCACTCACTCTGTACTTGGTGAAGAAAGCATACAGACACTTGCACACCCTTATTTCTGAGCCAGTGAAACCTGAGTGGAGAGTAAATGCTGCTGCGGCTTAACCTAAGCAACCACAGCTCCCAACTTCAGTGCATTTTGCAAGCAGATTGAGTTCCCCACATAATGCTCAAAGGGAATGATGCAACTCTGTTCGCCTTGTTCAAGCCATTTATTTTTCTTTTTGAAGCATTGCAAACAAAGTTAAGAAATATTATTCAAATGTGTCTGTCAATCTTACATGGTGGTGGTGGTAATGGGGGGGTTGGGGTCATCGCATATCCGGTTGTGGATGTGATGGACAACTAAATGAACCACTGCTATTACTATGGAACTGTAAAAACAAACACTTTAATGCACCTCAGCTCATCTGCAGGAAAGCTGCAGTTTGGTCTCAGTCTCTGACCCTCTCACTGATGTTGTGGAAAACCTCAAGTTGTAAATGTTTCCCAACAATCTGTAGTGAATGACCCCACCCCTCCTCTCCCTATCCCCATCTCCCTAACTTCCCCCCCAACTCCACCTACAAAATTTCAAGTGACGTGCAATATAAGCCACAGACTCTACCGTCCATGCATCGTACCACGACCTCTCACGGAATGAGAGGAGACTATGAGGAATGATTGAACTGCAAAAAACTCTTGCTGAAGCCCCCCCCCCCTCCCCTCCCCCATCCTAAAACTGCCACTACTACCCTTCACCTCCACCCCATGCGCATGAGTGTGTGAGCTCGAGAGAGTAGCAAGCTGGTCTCCAACCATCTTCTGTCCGACGTACCAGGACGTACACACAAAGCACTTCTTCAGCCAGCCTGCTCTCCACACTTATGCCAGTGACTAGTTTTGGGGGAGAAGGAGGGACAGGTGTGTGTGTTTGTGTGTGTGAGAGTGTGTGAGTGTGTGTGTATGAGGAGAAGGCATCAAACCAAATTGAGAGGAGCCTGTTTCCTTTTTACCCAGAAGACCAGATGACCTTTTTTTTTAATTTTCTTTTGCCCAAATTGGTAGAAAAGTATGAAACAAAGATACTGGTTTGTGAATACGTGGTCAATCATAGCACTTAGCAGGAGCGTCGCAGCTCGATACACCCTCAAGGCCAACGAAGAAAGAAGAAGCAACACTGGCAAATAAAAACTGAAAAAAAAAAACAAAGACAAAAAAGCAATCTGCTTAGTGGCTTCTCTATATACTTATTTTTTAACGTAACATGGATGTGAAGATTTTTCTTTTTTTTTTTTTTTCTGTCCTTCTTCCCGCGAGTTGGTGGGACCAGGAAGGATGTCAAACATGGTAGCAAAGTGAAGGGAAATATACAAAGAAAGAACTGACTCAACTGACGATGGGTGCAGCAGGGTAAAGACCCCAAAGCACTCACCTTCTTTATCAAAGTAAATATCACTGTTACATGACATACTTTAAAATCTTTAGCCTTGGTGTCTGGAAAACGTGTTTATGTTCTACTCGGTCCTGCAGGGAGGCTCGCTATCTCTTCTGTCCTTTTTTTCGTCTTCTTTCTATTGAAGGCCCTGCCAACCTGTGTGATAGTGTGGCCACTGAGTGCCTGCCTGCTGCAGAGTGCAGTGCTCTGCTGCAGCCCTCACCCCCTCCCCCTCCCTCTTTTTCCATTGCTAGCCGCTGCCTCCCTGCGGATCCTACAGACTGGCTTTCCTCCTCCTCATATTCCCCCGGGCCTCCAGGCCAAGAGCAGCTCTTTCAGAACTGGCCCACCTGTATTAAATTTACTACTGCGCCAGAGTCTGTCTTCAGCAACCTCCACTTCCACTCTCTGTCTCTCTCCTGCAATGATCACTTTAGCCTGAGATAGAGGCGCTTGATGTGTGTTTTTTTTTTTTTTCTTGGTTTCACATGGAATTGCCAGTGTGCATTTTTATTTTATTGTTGTCATGAAGTTTGCTGATATTGTTGCTGTTGATCGATGATATAGTTGATGATTGTTTACTGATAATGATTTCATGGATTTTTAATATTGGTCTTTATGCAGTGTTCAGCTTCTCTCCTGCCCCTCCCACTGCCTCCTCCCAGGCAGAACCAGTGTGTAGTTCAGAGGTACGCCTCATCTGTGCAGCAAGATGTGGAGACAAAGGCAAGGCCATACAAACACTGCAGATGTCAGTAGAAAAGGAGTTCTTTATGCGGGGTACAAGAATCAGAATGCGAGGGTCGAAGGTCACCGGGATGGTAAGTCTTCTTGCTCCCGGTGCACTCGACCTCCACTCCATGTTGAATCACAACGCACATCCTTCAGTGTTGATGGGCCTCGCTCACACTGGTGCTTTATGTTTAACTCTGGGAGCACTCAGTTACACTTATAACCACCTCAACTGATAGCAGCCTTCCATTTCTATGCAAACACACGGAGGGGTTCATTCACAGCCATCTAGATATCACAGCCACCCCCACCCATATCTGCCAATGTTCACTTTTGTCTCAACCTTTACTACCAGGCAGCTTCCCTGAAACCCCTGAAATCAAGTGTAGGGGACACTGAAAGAGCCTCAAGGCTTTAGTCTCCCACTGTGTGGACAGCTACTAGATGACACTAAATGACCTTCTGGAGGCACTAGTGGTTGGCAAACAGAGTCACTTTTTTAAGTCTTGTGCCAACTGATTTTCCACTATGTACTTCCGCCTCGCTGTATCCTAATTTATCTTTCACATGATGAGACTTAAGCTTCTTTTAATGCTGCAGGGGCACAAACCACAAGCTCCAGCTGTAGGAGGCCTGAGGAGTTAGATGGGCAGGACAGATGAATGGTGCGGGTCTTTCACCAACAAGGGACTGGGCTGCAGGAGGGGCGAAATGGGGGGGAGGGGGGTTGGTCCCTGTATGTGTCTGTGCACTGTTTATTGGTCACATCGGGTACATCTCTTTAAAAACCAAAAACATCTTTTTCTTTCTCATCAAGGTTTTCGCAAAAACTAGAAACTACAAAAAAAAAAAAAAAAAGTTCAGTTTCAGCTGTGCACTCCAAGGCTAAGATGTTTCTGTGCAAGCTCGCGCCTTCACACCCCGTCTGGGCTTGTTCTGCAGGCTGTGTCAGGGGAATCTGTGTCTGGGGGGGTGGGGGTGGGGGGTGTTCTTTTGGGGCCTCCAAACCTGAAGGTCATGCCAGCTAATATACAGCAGGTCACTTCTGCACATCTGGCTTTTGGGGCGGGGGAGGGTGGGGGTCGGGGTCCAAGCACAGACCCCAGCGTATCAGCAGAAACGGACACACCTCAAGTTTGGTACCAAGTCTTAAAACTTAGGGGACTTTCCCTCTTCCAGAGTCACTTCAGACTCGCGTCAAGTCAACAAAACAATCACTATTGCCTGTTTGTGTGTGCGTTTGTTCCTGAGAACCTGCATTTTACTCCACACTGGACTTGAATCAAGGAACTGATGTTGAAGTGGAGAGTTGAACAGAGTGGGAGGACGGGTGACTGGGACAGAGGGCGAGTCTCAGATGTGCCCCGGATTTCTCGGCGCAGCACCAGCACTGAGAGCCCACCCCCCTCCCACACCCCTCGCCTGCACTCTTACCTACCTGTCTAGTGTTGGAAATCAGATGCTCTTTATATTTTTTTTTTCTCTAAGTCACATGGACTCAAAGGCAACTGGAGCTCAAGCAAACGAAGCTTCTCAATCATGGATCGGACAAGGGTCCAGGGCAGGATTTGAATTAGCAAATCTCTCTTTAAAAACAAAGGCCTGGGTTGAATATGCACATGCTAGTTCATATACAGTATACAACCAAGAGTATGTAAAGGCTGTATGTGTGTATATGACTAGATCTCTCTGTTTTCCACTTAGCCTAAGCCCCTCCCCCCTGCCCTGGCTTCAGCCCTTACCCTGTTTATCCTCCTCAACATTATATTTCCCAGAAGACAAGATCATAAACATATCAGAGTAATACAAAATAATGAAAACAAATACTTGAATCAAAAGAAGCGCCAATAATGTAATGTGAACACTTTTTGTAGTGGTTTTTTGTCTCATTCATAAACTTCAGAGATTTTTGATAGCATCGGTCAGCGTGAATCAAATTTGAAATACGAGTGTTGTTGAAAACAAAGATCGATATTAAGGCAAATTTACATCTGTTGTATCTGAGTGTTTGCACAAGGCTGCTTGTACTGTATGTAGTTATGAATGAATGTTTATGCGTGACATGAAAATCTGTATGAGAGTGATTACAGCGGGGGAAAATCTCCGCCTCGTGTTTCTTTTCAATTCAGTATACTTTTATTGTTGATTTTGTTTTTGTTTGTTTTTTTTTTCTTTTTGCTTGTCAAAAATATATTCTGATGTTAATTGTTACTAGCCTCTAGCGTTGCACTGAGTGTCGGCCTCACCCCTCATCCAGCTAAACAAACAACATGATACAAGTACTGAGGGGGAGATGGGGACAGTTCACGTGTAAATGTTTACTCAAGGACTAAAAATAAGTGTGTTTTTAAAAATGTTATGTTTATCTACCTTAGTGGCTTTCATTGTGGAATAATCCAAGAAAGTATGGATCATATTTGAGTATTGCACCATTTTTTCGGACTATAAACCTACAGAAAAAAAAGAAAAAACTGAAAAAAAAAATCACATACTATGTATAAAAATGCAGCAAAAAAAGTATTTTGCAGACCTGTGGCCATAGATTGGGGTAGAAGGACTTCAGCTCTCCCAAATCTGAGCAACGGAGAGAGTGAAGGACAAAACATCAGACTGAGCCTTTTCTTCTGAGGCTCATTTCAGAGGTGCCTACCTTTTTGGTTTGTTAGCTTTCGTTCTGTTTCACTTACGTTCAGTTGACTCATGTTGTTATTTTGTTTTCCTGCAAAGCCACTGACAGTTTACACAAACACTTAGTTTTTTTCTGGAGTTCAAAAATAAAATGAAATTAAAAAAAAAAATTAAAAACAAAAAAAAAAAAAAAAAAAACAGCAAAACAAAGGAACTAAACCATGGGAATGTTGGAAAAAGAAAAAAAAATAAGGACAAATGCTTCCATTTCAGAAAAAAAGTGCAACACAACACTTCACATAATGAAGATATATTGTGCTACTTTCAGAACTCTGGGATCGAACAGTGTTGTCTTGTTCTGTTAAAACCTTCTTTGTTCTGTGTTAATGTTGATTTCATGGACTATCTGAAGCCTGTATGTTTTATGTTGATTATATATATATTTTTTTTCCTTTATATATAAAAAAAAAGACAAGAAAAAAAAAGAAAATAATTGCTCACTATCTTGCACACACACGAAAAAGTGGATCTTGTCTCAGGAAGGCCAGGGTTCCAGAGTACCAACTCCACGCCATTTTAATGTACATTTTTATGAGTAAAAAAAAAAAAAAGGATGATTTAAAAGAAACAATTCTAAGCACTGAAAGTTATGGATTTCAGAAGAGAAAATACCTTTGTTTCTAAATCCGTAGCAGTTACATAATAACCAAATAATGGACTTTAAATAAAAATGGAGTGCTTTATATATAAATCTATATATTAAAATTGCTTTACATTTAAAACAAAATGGTCAATGATTTTGATTGTTTAAAAAAAAAAGACAGTGAATAACATGCAAAATGCTGTATGTTTGAACCTTTTATTGTGTTTTCTTAATGAGGTCCCGTCCTGACTGAATCAGGAACATTGTGCATTACTCTTTCTTTCCTCTTTCTCTCTTTCTCTCTCATTCTCCCACAGCGGGTATTATTATTATTATTATGATTATTATTATTATTATTATGAAATGATGAATCAGACTTTTTCTGTGGAACATTGTTCACATTTGGAGGATGTTTGTAAAACATGAGCTGGTTGTAAAGGATCATGAAACTATGCACAAGTGTTGGGG
>JAPSES010000069.1:4191696-4208627 GCA_029822895.1 Maxillicosta whitleyi | reverse complement strand
GGGGGAGTCTTGTTTTTTTACACTTAGTTTTTTTACACTTAGTTTTTATCAATTATTCATAATTTTGTCATACAGAACAACAGATAATGGATGCAATCTAACAGTAATGTTTTACGTTTTAGTTATAAAGTATCATCAAGCTCCCAATTAACTTGTATAACATTTCACAGGACTATCAATTAATGGTATTTAAAGAAACTAATCCATTTGTTCCATGTTGTATATAAAGTTCAGTGTGCAGCCTCAGCATAAATGTTAATCTCTCCATTTTGTGAATTTGATCAACAACTTTCAACCAGTCCTCAGCACCAATGGATGAAGTTGAAGTCGTTTACGAGTGTTTTGTCAAATCAGGAAGATCTCCAAAAAAAAAGCAGTAAAGTGGGTTGCTGTAATTTAAATCACCTGAGTCTGATATCTTTTAATCACCTTCTTTCCAAAAAACAGTAATTTTCACCCAGGATGAAAATATGTGGGTGTTGTTTCCCTCCAGCATGTAGAAGCATTTAAGTTTCAACAAAACTGTTGTAATTTTTTTCCAACAAATTCTCACCAGGAGGTTGAAGTAGCAGATTCACAGTAACCAGTGAGTTTTCGATGTACTGTAGCTTTTTTTTTTATTATTAACCAGATAAAATCCCATCAAGATCTCTAGTACAAGGGTGGCCTGGCCAAGGGGTCAAGCAGCACATACCACGATGAAAGATGGGTAATTTAGCAATGTCCCAAAGTGAGTTGGACAGAAATTTAAAATGTAGTTTAACTCATGAACATTTTTTAAATGCAAGATCTGAGGACTTAAGATGATGCATCATATAGAATGCTGTTGCAGGATGAATGGATAGAATTTCAAACAAACATAGCAAAAAAATAATCACTTTGAACGGGACACTACAATATATGGAAATAAAAAGACAATGTATAACTATTTGATTGTGGCTCTTAAACAGTACTTTGTCTGAAAAGAAGCTAAGCTTATATTTAACATTTTTTGTACATACAGTCTAATGTTGTACATTTTTGTATTTCAATGCTAATCTTTTGCTCATCTGATCTGTTTAGGAATTTTACATATTAAAATGGCTTGTTTATAACACTTTTACCTCTTTTTGGTGCATTTACAGTAATGTGTATGGATGTACAATGTCCCTGTTACATAAACTAATGAAAGCATGGATAAGGGTTTAAGCATCTGTAAAGGAGTGAGCAGAGGAGGATTTTATTTTGTTTTTTTTAAATGCTAAAAGGCCATTTTGGAGATTTGGTTTGAAGGACTGGTGGTTGTCAATAGAAAGGCAAAACTCATTAGTTGTATTGAACTGGATTTGGATCAGTCATGATTACTTCAGATTTGTTTCAGAAAGTTGGTATGCATCCATTTTAATATCATTGAGGCAGTAACTTAGCTTTAATGTGGATGATGTCGGTGTAGCAGCTGAAATTGGGACTGGTTGTGTATAAAAAGGTAGACATTCTGATTTCCTCTTCACAGCTCTACATCACATGTCACATGACAGCTGTTCCAGCAAATGATGCAGAGGCACTGACTAAAGCGTGTACATTTATAAATGGAAGGCAAGTCTTGCGTGTTCATACATTTGGTGCTACAGTTAAAAAAAACAAAAAAAGGTTCTGAACTAAGTCTTTTTCAGATGGCGGTCAGCTGATGGTAATGACTACTTATGTGGGTACTGTCAAAACCAAAACGAAGCTTTCAAAATTCAGGCTCAATCTGGTGTGTTGAATCCTCGAGGGTTCAGAGGGCCCGTGGAAGGTTCCTGGAAGGCCGGACTGAGGAGCAATGAAGGTACGGCATCTGTAGGAACTAGAGCCCAGAGGTTTTCTCATCTATTCTTTCACCTCTAGAAGGCAGGCTTTACCCACTCACACTACTGTGAATGTTTGTTTTAGTGTGGGAGCAGGAGAAGAAAGTGGGTCCATTGTTGGTGTTGCCAACACAGAGGAAGAGTGGGGCTTTACCTGAGATGGAACTGCCCCCCCTTCTCCATAAACTCACCAAAACCTCTCTGTACGGCAGCTCCTGGAGGACTGGAATAGATGTGGACGCAGGTGAGACTCGCACGATGATGGATAGATGGAACTGAAGCCAAACTGGGCAACTGTAGTGCAGCATAATAAACTGTAAAAAATGGAATATAAAAACACAACAGCAAACACTATACATAATAAATTGGAAGAATAAAAAAAACAGTGGAAAATTTGGACAAACAGTATCGGTTTAACATTTGGTCCCACTTCAGCGTCAAATTTACTCTGACCAGTGCCAGATTTTCAGTTAATTCTATTCAATTTAATGTCAAAATGAACAATTAAATGCATAAAAACATTTAACACTTAAGAGTAATGATTACACTATATAGATTTTTACTCAATTATCCTTTAAAGTGAGTGTTGTTTATTTCTCTGCAGTGTTTTCATCAGTTTACACCCTCTGTTTAATATAGAAACGATATAGAATTGCAGTTTTTACCAAGGTGGGGGTCATGAGATAATTTTCACAAACTTCTCTAGGGCAGGTGATGAAGTATATTAAAGAGTTGCACTTTTGCAAATTTGAAGCGACACAATCTACTGTAAGGATTTTTCATCATCCCAGCACAGGTTTTTACTCAGAAAAAGGAAAGTCCTCCCACTTGTCAGTCATGCAAACATGGTTTTAGTGACAGTCAGGTAAGGCATTGTTCTGCCTACAGGTTTGACTGATGGTGTTGCATCAATAAAGATTAAAAAAAAAAAAAGTCTTATAAAACATTAACACACACCCTTGAACCCCTGCACATAAAATGCAATGTGGCAGACAACCACTAATCACTCTGTAGAGTTAAAATTTATACTGCGTCTGTGCAGAATTTTACATTGACTTTTAGCTTTACTGTTAGCGTTGGTTTACTCTGAGCTATAAATACTGTATCTAGGTTCAAAAAGCTTGACTCAAATTTTTTTTTTTTACTGTGCAGGATCGAACGGTGTGACGCAAAAGTAAACTATAATGTGAAAAGTTGTCATTTTCCAATAAGACAGAGGTAGATGCATATCAGTAAACATGAAATCTGACGTATGGGCTTACTAAAAATTTTTTTTTTTTAAGATGATAATGAAGAAGAAGAAGAGGAGGAGGAGGAAGAAGAGGATTACAGTGATACTGCAGATCTGAGCCCTGAAGAACTCTCATCTCTGAAAGGTTGTAAACATTCTAAGCTCTACATCTCCCTCGCCACATATCTGCTGATACTAAATGGTATTATTGTTTTAGACCTGCAGAAAGGAGTGCTTCTGGGCTCACCTGCAAAAAATGTGGAATTAAACGGAAATGAAACCATTATTACAGGTAAAATAACTTTGGTAGAATTTGGTGCTATATATATATTATAAATAAATTTGAAAATGAATCTACAGTGATGCTGTTTAATAATTGTGTAACCCCCCCTTTTTTTTTCTTCCAGATGATATTTTAGAAAATGAAGCAGTTATACCTCTTGAAAAGACAGGCCCTGGCGTTTCCTTTAAAACAAAACCATCAGTGGATCATGACGTTGCAGTGGCCACAAACAACACCAGCAGCATCGACTTGGATATGACACACGTGAATGAAACTGATGCCAACTCTGACCTTTCAGAGACAAATGGCCCAAAGAGATAATAAATGATTACTAATATATATATATATATTTTTTACTTTGATGCATTTCATATCAATGTCGTGGAAGACAACTGTGGCCTGTGAACCAAAAGGAGTTCGACATCTGATATAAAATTAACAAACAGTTTTAGTGTCTGAACACACTTCATAGTTTTTTAGATTTAACAACTTAACTCTTAATGTCAGCAAGGTTCCCATGTCTTACACAATATATTCTTGTCTTGTATCCTGCATGTCAGAAAGTCCAGTGACATATTCAAGTATGATCCTTTGCCAGTGTGTTTTAGGCAAGGGTGGAGGAAGTACTGAAGTTTAGTACTTAAGTAAAAAGTACCAATAATACTCAGCAAAATATTTACTCAAGTAAAAGTAGTACTACATCAACAATCTTAAGTTGAAGTACTGTAAAGTGTGTGTATAATAAAAGTACTCACACAATGTCAGTCTGTGGACTGTCATAATAAAGAATGTAGACATATTTATGCCAATGTCAGTGCTCACAACATTATGTGGATTGAAAAGATTGCTGTCAATATTGTGTGATTTTTTATTTTTTTTCATGCAGTATTTAGATGGAAAGTTAAAAAAAAAAAGATGTTAATGTAATGTAACGAATAACAGCATCAATTTCCAAAATATACGGAGTAGGAAGTACAGATAACTGCCACAAAATGTAGTGAAGTAAAATTAAAAGTATGCATTATTTTTTTACTTTAGTACAAATTAAAAAAGAAAACTAAAGTACAGTAATGAAGTAAAAATACTTCAAATGTATTTTCTGGCAGAATGTTAGTATCTGAGACATGACACATTGTTTTCAATGACTTGGTCTAATTTTTTTTCTGAATTTATTCAGGTGGACAGATTATTGCTATGTACATGTAGCTTCTCTCTCTTCCCTCAATTTTCAAAATGATCGAAAAACAAAGTGAAGCTAAAAGTTAAATGAATAATTTTTCAGTTGCTCTTTGGCTTAAACCTGCTACACACTCCACAGGAGTATTTATATGTATATATTTAAATGTTGCTCATTACCGGATGCATAATGAAAGTCTCAGTAACAGATCCATGTAGATGCTTTAAATCAGTTGATAGTTTTATTCCAATGAGAGGACAAATATTAGTTTCTGCTGACAGTCTCTGAAAGACTGGTTGAGTGAAATACTACACTGAAAAAAATGGGAAAAATGACAAACATTTCAAGGTTTATGAACAGATTTTATTCAGATGAAAACATTAAATACACAGAACTAGTAAAATAATCCAACAAATCCCTAAAGACTGACCTGCGATGTTTTTATGTAATCTGACATAACATCCCACCACTTAAATCCTCCAACACATCCAAGGTACCCCAATACAATTAAACTCTTAAAAGAGCATGTTATTAGGTAAAGTCGGACACTACTACTTTCTGTTTCTTTTTTGTAACTTCTATAACACTTAAATGTGGATTTGACATTTTACACAACAAAGTCATAATGCATTCTTCAAGACAAGCTGGTTTAACATATTTGACCGAGGTGTAAGTGAACCCATACTTACCAAAGACGGTTCTGTATTTACTCATGTAGAATTCAGTTGTTGACTTTCACATAAGTTATTAATTACAAACACTGTGTTAAGGTGTTGCTGGAATTAATTAAAACCAAAATATTCAAGCCCAAAATGTATGAGGACATTTTGGCCCCGAAACAAATTGTTGTGGGTTCATTAATTTCTTGTTAAAAAAAAAAAAAAATACCCCCACTTTAAAAAAATAAAGATGCCACTATTTGTGGACAAAAAATAAAGTTGAAGGAAATCATAGCAGTGGTACTTACAGTTTTAACTAACCTGTGACCGGTAGATTCTCCTTCATGTAAGTAGTTTAACGCAAATGCTCAAGTGAGGAAAGCTGAATGAAACAAACAGGATTAAGTGGAAAAACCATGTTTTAAAATCTCAAATACCTATTACCAGCATAAAGTGAACGTATACATATATAGCTGACAGACTGCTGATGGTATTTATGTGGGCATCAAACAGCTGATTTGACTTTTGACCAAACCATTAATATCTGAACAATGAATCACTGTGGACTGGTTAATATCCAAAGTTTCAACCGGAGTAAAGTTTAATTAATAGCTCTAATACTTAAGTATAGAGCTATTACATCAAAACAGTTTCCTGAAGTTCTCACCGGTCAATGGAAAACAAGTTGAATGGCATAGAAGAGCAGAATATCATTTACATGAGCCAACATGCCTGAAGAAAATGGTTCCTAAATGCAACAACACAAACAAGGGCCTTCACCAAACTTGCTGCAAGTTTGGGGACTTTGAGATCCAACAGCGTTGAAGCTGTGAGGGCCCCTGGTAAATGAATGAGAAGACAAAAAATGGTGAGACTTGCCTCAGGCTGAAACAGGGCTACACTGAGACAGGGCCTCAGCCAGTCCCCCATGGCATTGCTACAGGGAGAAGAGAAATTTGGGTTTTAGCACTATGGCCACTAGCAACCCGGATATGCAGCTGTACAATGCACTCAGTGTGTCAAAGTCCAGTCTACCAGTGCCATGTACAGAGCATCAGTATGAAAACACAGAACACTTCTTATACAGTAGTAAAAAGAAAACATTACCTTAAACATACACAACATGTATCTGTCTTTTAACTCAACAAACACTTTAAAGTAGACGTTCACAATTCAGCTCACATCTGTTTTAATTGTTCATCTTGAAGACACACAGAAGTACAAACCTGCCGTGACGTCTTTTCCCCCATTCACGTCCCGCAAAGAAGAGTCTTAAATTTTTGCCAAATTTTATTACAGTACAGTATTACAGCAGTACATATCATTTCATGTAATAATCACTTTACTCCATCTATTTACCTTTAAAGGGGTATGTTCCTATTTAGATGAATAAAGTATGACTATGAAACACAATGAATGTATGAACAGTTAGTTGAAGCCCTCACCAAACAAAGTTGGGGACACAAAGTCCAACAGCACCTGCGTGCTGTGAAGGCCTCACTGTTTAGCTCAGAACAGAAATGTATTTACATAAAACTTGCCTTGGTACAGGGTGGGTACTGCCCATGTAACTCCAGCGCCTTCACAACACTACGAACCATATCTACTACACTTCTATACACCTAAATGAAACATGAGAAGGAAAAAAGCCACAGAACAGAGATGGTTGGAAACAACAGTTCATAGTCTTGGTTAGGTACAGTTTAAATATTTCCCATGCGCTCTGATGTATTTATAGCTCTTTTTTTTTGCTGTTTATTCAGTGTCTCTTCCTCATAGCAGTAGTAGAATAAACAGTACGTCGTGGTACTAAAATACCAACACTGGTTTGTCTACTAGAAGCTGAGGACATTAGAAAAGGGTTGAGTGTCCAAACCTATAGAGGAGAGAAGAGCAGGCTTCAGTAGCGGCCTCCAGGAGACATGACTGGGGGTCTCATACCCATGGATGGTCGTGGGGGGGCTGCTTGGTACCCCGGGGGAACCACAGGAGGGGCCTGTCCAAATGAGGGCAGACCTCCTGGCATGTAGCCTGGCATCCCGTGGGGTGGGCCGCCATACTGGCCTGCAGGAACACAGGTTTATTGGCTTTTAAAACAAAATCCGATTCTGATATTTTAGTCTTAGAAATATAGCAACCACCATTTTCTGAATCACATAGCTTATCTGCAGCAAAGCTCTTTACTCAACTCATGTAGTCATGTATTCAACATGCACTGCTGCTGGACATAAAACCAAGGATGATTATGGGATGCCAACACCTTCTGACTATGAAAAGATTCAATCTTTGTATCTTTGTTCTTTTATCAGCTAACACTTGTTTACAAAAATCTTGTATTAATTAATTAATGTGAATGTATCTCAGAAATAATTTCCTTCAATGTGAGTAACTAAGAGGCCTCGTGGGTTTTAGCGAATTGCACTTCAAAATTTAAGTTTGTGGGGGTCTTATTTGTACAAATACATTGAAATAACTTCAATGCTGATAGTTTTGATAACTTAATGATTTGACAAAAGAACTAAAAGCATGCTTTTAAACTACTGTATTTGAATGTAGCTTCATTTGTATTTGCCTACAATTATGTGATTTACAAATATATGTCCATACATATCTTAAGGATGAAAAAAAGACCCCAAAAAAAACTTGGGGACAGAATCATTCCTATACAAATTCTGTTAGCATAGTTTACTTGTAGTAGTGAAATGGTCTTCTTACTTTTGTTCATTGTGGGTCTTTCATGCCTGGGATGGCGGCGTGTGCAATTTGACATCATTTCCTCTTATTTAAAAAGATCACAAATGGTAGTTCCCATAAGCATCTATGCTTACATAACTGCACAAGGAGGCCAAAATCAGGCTTATGTTGCATTCGGGTCATGTCTTTTGTACAAGCAGCTAAGTGAGAAAACCCTGTGCAACTTGTGATTTCAAGTGGGAGACATTTGGTATTAATCTCAAAACATACTACATATCTGTATCTATCTTTATCTACCACAGCCTTATTATCAAACTGTGAGACGTGAAGATGACTAACCAATTAAAGGTTCAGTTACAGAACTGTGATGACTTTGACCTGAACCAACAGCGTACATTTACTCTAATTAATGCTTTTGATCACATGGTGTATACCAGGTATGGGATGCCTCATGCTAGGTTGCTGAGTTCCCATCATGCCTCCCAGGGATCCCACTGATGAGCCAGAAGCAGTGGCCTGGCCTTGGTGGGCTATACTGCGCTGGTATCTGGGCAACTGAGCTCGCAATTCCTCCTACAAAACAGAGAAAACAAGAAGCAGAGGTGGACATGAATTTATGAAGCTCAACGACAACAGAAGTCAAGGAAATGTCATTTGTTTTAATGATGCTGTCAGAAAATTGTATTATTACTTTCTTTAACAGACTGGCTTTCATCAAAAATGTTTAACTACTTACTGTAAAAAAGAAAAGTAAATAGAGACGGTTGGAGCTGGACTACTTACCAGTGAGATATCCTCATCAGGGTGGATCAACTTACTGGTTGCACTGGATGTGGTAAGGGTGGCAGGCTTACTGGTCACGGTAGAGGGAGGTTTGGAGACTGTGCTGCTGCCACTGTTGGGGCTGGACACAGCTGCACTGGCCTGAGTGTAAGCTGGGAACGTGGGCTTTGAGGGGTCAGATGAGGTAGAGGGGGGAGGGTGGGAGGACCCTAACACTGTCTGCTGACTCTGAAGGAGAGGGAGAGGAAAACACATTAGAGAGACTCAGCTGGAAGACATCTGAGTTTTACACAGTACATTTTAGTCATTCCTTAAGATTACTCCCATGATTCAATGCTGTCAGACGTTTTATAGACAGTAATGTCCGTGACAAAATACCCCTCTTCATTTTACTTTCAGTTAAATTTGAGACACAAACTGCAGAAAAATATTTTTAATTGATAAAGATAGATGTCTAGTAAGTTACTTTTACAAGAATGAACTGTGCCATGCCAATCTGTACTCCCACTGCACTGGTTTTGTTGGTTAAACAATTTCATAACATTTAAGAAAAGAAAGGATGAAAGCAAAATGCAGTCGTATATGGTTAATGAAAGAGATGAACACTGCAGACTGCTCAGGTTAGAAAGAATGTTTAGATGGAACGTCCTTGTTGCATTTAGATCCATATTATAACAATTTTGTGTTTAAATTCTGGCAATCATATCAACCACAAAAGACGACATGTCTATTAAACAAGTGGTGTTATTAGACACTATTTCACCTTATTATTGTCCTTACACACATAGTAGAGTAACCTTTAAAGTATGACTAAATCAGTCCTAATTTCTTAAACCTCCAACATAACAAATCGAACAGAGCATGCTGCTTACGCTACAGCGCTTAAGACAAAAAGAAAGAAACCTGCATGTTTTACTTTTTGATTTTGCTGAAGTGATGAAGGCAGTTTTTAAGCAGATTTTTAATGCTGCGGATTTAAATGAAAAGCAAAGAAACAAAATATCGCTAGACATTACAAACCATTTGATGCTTTTTCTAAATCTTTCGGCAAATAAAATCAAATAAATTTGGGCAATATGCTCAAATACACCACAAGCAAAGTAGATACACTTGTGTGCATGCCAATTGAAAAACTGTAGATTATCAGACTGGTGCAGACAGACAGCTGCGTACTTGTGTAGTGATGGGAAACAGAGCGTTAGGGGAGTTGGACTGAGAGTCTGCACTTGACGTGCCTGCACTTGTACTTGCAACCCGACTGCCCATCTGTAGCACAGGAAAAGAGTAAAGATAGCAAACACAAATAAAATAATCCTTCAGTTCAAACAATTTCTGTTTGACACCACAGAGAGCGGCCCTTATTCAAGAGGAGATGGAGGCCTGGTTCTGCGCTTTCAGACTACAGGAGGAGAGGGATGGAGGGAGAGGGAGGCAGACGTTACCTGTCCAGCACTGGGGAAAAGAGGCTTTGTGACATCAGGCTGGGCTGAAGGGGCAGTGACAACAGAAACAGCAGGTCTAGTCAGCACATTTACAGCAGGAGGCACCTGAGCCATGTGTGCCATGCCTGGACGGTGGCCCACTGTAGGGGGCATTCCTAAAAATAAGATAATACATTCATTATTAAAGTCACAACAATGTTCTGGGTCAAATCTCATAAATCTGGAGTCTGGAGAAAATAATTCAAAGAGAGGTAATGACTTGAAGATAAATGCAAAGGAGAAGTTTCTAGAACCATCTGCTGACAGGGCATTACCTGGTGGCACACCTGGAATCATTGGAGGAATCCCTGCCCCTGGAGGCATCATCCCACCCATTGGTATCATCCTGAATAAAATCAGGATTAATATTTGTGTTCAGAATTAAATATATAGTGAATATGGTATTAATGGAAAAAACAAACACAACAGTCAAGAATAAGGACAGAAAAGCACTTACCCTGGAGGCATCCCTGGGATTACAGGAGGCATTCCTGGAATCATGGGCGGCACACCTGGCATCATTGGAGGAATTCCTAAAACACAAATGAATTTTCATAAACTTCAATGTGTCAGACATAAGTTATTAGTTTATACACTAAACCATCCATTCCCAAAGCCTAGCCCATGACCCACGAGTAGGGCAGAACATTTTAACAGGGTTGGTTCATAAAGTTGCAATACAAATATTTCAAAAAACCTATAAACAACATTAGTGTGGTAGATCTTTCTGATACTACTGAACATCACTAACTATAGTATGAAAGGCTATTGTGTTTTCTGTGAACTGAAGTTGTGATGTGTCAAACATGTACAATTCATTAAAATGAATAGTTTACCTATTTAATATAACATTAATAGGTGATACAAAAATTGTATTGTAAATTCAACTGGAAACATAACATTCCCTTTAATCCACAAATCATTTCCATTCTGTCATATTATGTCTGCACTTTATCCACCATATTCATATGGTCACATGTTTACATCCTCTGTGGACAGTTCTTTTTATAAATACTGTATTTATATAGTTTTTTTCCCCCCTTTTAATTTATTTTTTGAGGTGTCTCTGGTTGTGTAAAAGTGTTGTGTAATCATGCTGCTCATACATGCCTTTAAATTACCTCCTAGGGACCAATAATATTTCTTAAAATTGAAATTATTGCAAGAATTTAATTTATTTTGTTTTTTATGAACATATTTGCTTTTCTCTAAAATGGATTGCAATAGTCTGGTCTGTTGCTTTAAAAAATATGTCCCCAATTAAAAAATGTTTGGATGTCACTGCCCTAAAATATGTGTTACATGTCAGTGGATATCAATAATCTTCTCATTCTCATTTGATGTGATATTAATGGCTTTATCTGCCCCAGGTTAACAGTTATATAGATTTTAAAGTCACAGAATCCCACCTGAGTAGCCCCCTGGGGGTAATCCTGGAGCACCAGAGCCAGGAGGCATGCCAGGCTGTGTCATAGGGGGGATAAAGCCTGGCTGGGTCTGGCCTGCAGAAGACTGCTGGAAGGAGGGTCCGGCCTCATCATCCTCATCATACTCATCCGAGTCATCCTGATTCTGCTTTTTCTTCTGAGTCTCTGAAAATAGAGATCCAAAACTGAATTAGTTCCTTAATATACCACAATTGTTCAATACATACACTAGATACAAGATCATCCTGATGCTGGTACCTTGGTTTTTTTGTTCTAATACTCTTCTTCTCTCTTCCATGTCTTTCTCTGGAATACCCTCCATGCCATATATTTCAAGTTCAATATCAGTTCTTCCAGGTATTGCATTGGGAACTCCATCAATGGTTTCTTTATGTACCTTAAATAAAAGCACAGTCATACATTTGGCTCACTGAAACACTTAGTAATTGTAATATTTACATTAGTGGTTTGTATTCCTACTTCTTTACCTGCATGCAGTGGATGGCAAGTCCAGGTCCAGTGTACAACTTTTTATGACAGATGTGGCATTTAAAATGTTTGGCCTTCTGATGTTGAATAAGAATCTTTTCATCATCAAAATCTCTGTTGCAATACCTGGGTTAATGGTTCAGGAAAGAACTGTAATCCATACAAATGTAACTATCTAATAATAAAATCTCTCTTAATCCGAATGTTTTCTATGTTTACTTAAAACATATACTGTAGGGTATCAAAAAGCAACATAGCCCATCTTTTTTACACTTTCTAGTTAATTATCCATGCAACACAAATAAGAGAGGGGTCAGCTAAGTCATATATCGAGAATGTGCAGGACATTTGTTATTTTAGACGCTCTATTTTATTCACCGTTAGCTTCAAGGAAAATAGGACATTGTCTACCGTAGGAATAATTCAGAGTAAAACATGTTATAACACTAAATGCAAGACATGAAAAGGATACCAGCACCAAGGCTTCATTTGCTTTTTCTTCTTTCTTCCCATGGTTTATTTGTTGTCAGTTTGCTACCGGCTAATCCAGTTCTTTAATAACAGACAGCTAGCTAGTTAGCTAACACCCCAACTGAAACGAAAGAAACTGAAGATGGCGTTGGTGTTTACGTCAATGGGTGTTACGGCCTCAACGCGCCCCCTGGTGGGCAGAGTTGTTAGTTCATTTCCTTAATAAAAAACAAACAAACAAACAAACATGTAATTTAACCTGTAGTGATCCCTCAGGCCATTATTATACATAACATTTTCATGATTTTTCGTTTATGTCAGTTTTACAATTTAAGGTTTGAATTTATGTAAAAACGTGTCTTTATTGACATATTTTCACGTAAGGTACTCTTCGGTACTTCAGATACTTTTTACACGCTCTCCTATAAAATCATATATTCTTTTTTTTTTTTGCTATTTTATAAATGTCTTTAAAAAGCAGGGGAAGAATACTGATGATTTTACAACAGTTTTTGTACTTCTCGGCTCGAACATCAAGGAATCATATGCAGTGTGTTTGCGTTTACTTACTGACATGGACGCGCACATCCACGATTTTTAAAACTCATATCCACCAGACTTCACTGCAACTTCTGCATAGTTATTGCAGTTTATACTGCGTTAAACAAGCTTTAAAGCACCTTTAGATATTGTATTTGCATCCATTTAATCATATTTTACGATTAAACATTTGTTTCCGGAACCATCATATGGGATTAAAATCGAAGTCGAACACTTTGGCAAACGGACCGTGTAATGTACACAGAGGACGCGCATGCGCTGAAGACGTTTACAAACAAACTGGAATACCGACACCGCAGCAATTTCTTGGGCGTTTTTACAAATTGCACACCATTTAAAGATTTAAACGTGGTTTACATTTATCTACCAACACAGCAACAATTTTTTCGACGTTATCCTGCATTTTATTCGACTGTTAGCTTGCTTCGTGCAACAGTAGAGTCATGTTTACCTCCCAAACGTCGTCCTTCCAGGATTCAATTGACGTGGAAGAGAGAGATGACTTTGACAGCGAAGAAATAGCTGGATACAGCCAGAAGATCCAGTTGAACTGCTACTACACCATCTATCTTTATCAAGGCACAAGGTAATATAACCAGTGTACAATGCTAATGTACAATTCATCACACTCTAATATATAGGCTAAAAAGTGTCAAAGGTGTTGCATAAGATAAAGTATTATCACGCAATACTTATGTCAATATCATTAGTTAAATTTACGTGTAGAATATTTGTTTATTCATGAATTATGACTTATCATATTTGGCTGACAGTGACCACTTTTTTCCTCAAGGACACCAGACATTCTCTGTTCTTTTTGTCCTGATCACCAGCAGCTTGATGTGTAGTGACATTTTCTGTTTTGCAGTTGCTGTTATAATAGTGATATGTTTTTTGATTCCAAAGTACTGTAATAAATCTCACCCTTTGTTCCTGAACCCAATTACAGTGACATATAAACAGAACCCACATGTGCCCATTAAAAACTAACCAGATGATGAGTAAACTGTCAATTGTCTTAGATCTGAGGCTACTGGGGATAATGTGACATGGAACCAGAGGAGAGCAGACTCAACAACCAGTCATGATGACTTTAGGTAACAAAGGAGCCATCCACCTATCTTCTCCTTGCTTTCAGTGGTCGTTTCTCTTTGGCTTTCACTGTTGTGCATTGCTGTATCCACGAGCTGCCACCAGAAATCAACACGGAAACAGCGCTCTTTTCATTCGTGATTTTGCTCTGATTTGTCATTGCTGTCCTTTCGTCCCAAGCTGAACCGGTCTAAATGCATATTTTGTGACTGTGTTGTTTTTGATACCCAAGGAATATGGTGTAGTTAAAGCTCTGTGACTCAGTTGTGTGTTGTGTTGGATGTGGCATTTGGTCATCAGCTTTCTTCATCTCCTCTTCATTGACTTAAGTGGCTTCCAATCTCCTCATCACCTACACTGGATGTCAGACTCTGTACTGACTGTCTGCCCCTTACTCCACAGCTTGACTCTTATCGACAGCAGCCTGCCATCAGAGGCTGAACCCGAGCTGAGGACCTATATTTCAAGGAGGCTGAGCAAAGGAGCATTGCTTGGAGGGATGGGTAACATTGCTATGGTGGAGCTCAGGTAAATTTAGTAGACACTAGACATTATCTTATAATGTACTGCATCTTCAATGATTTATACCAACAGTCATTAATATCAGATTAGAGTTTGCGACAAAAACAATATTTGACATCATACTTCTTGGACTGATGTAGCTCATGCTGGCTTATTGTGACTACATAGTATCATTGTGAAGAAATACCTTTTTATGCAGCAACAATATTAATCTACAGAGACGAAGGCTCAGAGGTGACCTAAATCATTAAGTTGATACTTACAAAATTGCAAGATTATTAACTCAGCTAATTTTTCTGTTTCATGCAATGGAAATACTTATTTCTTTCACAATAATTGGTGTTATTGTACTTCATTCATTCACTTTGGGTTTTTTTTATTACAATTACATTATTATTCAATTATTGTTATTATTAAGGTTTTATTATTTTATTGAATTTCCTTTGTATTTTCATGACTGTTGTGTATTTTTTTAATATCCCAAATCAACAAAGGCATGAATGAGTTGGTTAATACACATATACATTATTTGCTCCTCCCAGTATTCCTGAACAGGCAGTGGGTTGCTACTGTTGTCTCCTGGAGCAGGAGAGGTCTCCTGAACAGCCTGATGCTGATGGCAATGGATATGTCATCTGCTTTATGGGCGGCTCTGAAAAAGGACTAAATCTATATCCTTTGCACTTAGCTTTAATTTCTTTTGCATTGTGTTCTCATGAATTCAGCCTAATTTGTAAGGTCCACCACAATGAATTGTGTATTAAGTTCTTTGGATTACAGAATGGTCTAGTTTTTTGTGTGATTTCCACTTGATGCAAGAAGTTAGCGAAGACTCCTTGACCTCATGCACATTTCGCCTAGAGCTCGATAAATACGTCCAAGGCCTACATAGCAGCCTGCAAACTCCAGAGGTTAGAAAATGTCATGAGAGCGTAATAATGGTGTTTTTATTACATTTTCAAAACAAAATTGACTTGTTTCTCTGTGTGTATCAGCTGCAGAACCTTGAAACAGAGGTGCGTCCCTACCTGAGTCGTTGGTATGAGGAGTCTGTGATGCATATCCATCGTGTGGTGCAGCTGGTTCAAGGAAACATCAGCTTCTTGCTGCATGCTGTGAGTTATTTTTCACCTGTAGAATTCAATGTATCTCCTATAAAGTCTTCTTATCAACACAATAGAATATAATGTAACAGTAGTCACATAATGGAGGAACGCAATTCTTTGTTTGTGTAAGCACAGTTAATAAGAATAGATAAACTCACCTTTTATTTATTTCAGTACAGGATCTATACATATTCCTTAGAATCAAATGGACGCTTAAACTTTACAAGGAAATATTTCTGTTTTGAATATCATTGCATGTACCACTTACAACAACATACATGTTCTTGTATTAAAAAAAAATCATGGGAAGGAACGCTTCTAGGACCCAAACAATAGTTTGATAGAGGTGCTCTTTGGAAAAAAGATTCATAAAATAGATAACAAAGAAGAAAAAAAAACTCAAAAGACACTCTCTTTAAGCATTAAAATACCTTTTAGGTCTACACATGACCATGCAGTGCAAATATGTGTTCTTGCGTTAACATTTCCTAAAAAGGTTAATTTATCCAGTGAAATAAAATGTTGTCATTCATAGATTTATCAGTCAAAATTCTACTTGTGCAGAAGACCTAAACCTTTCAAAGGACATTGCATTTCAGTTTGCAAACTTTGAATTTGCAGGCTTTGAGTCATACACCTGTGGAGGTCATCAATTCAGACGAAAAAACAAAAGCTGATGTGTCTAGGTGAGTTAGACTACTCTCTACAGCTGTGTATGTCCATGTGGTAATAGAATAGCAGTAACAGTAGTGGTGTTTAATCATACATGTTGTTTACCAGGTTCATCAAAGCTGCCAGTTTGCAGGGTTTGTCCCAACAAGACACTACAGCAGCTTCTCTGTGTAAAGCTATTACAGAGGACACACACTTAGATTTGGTCATAGACTGCAACACCAGCCCGCCCACCATCACTAACCCCGGTAAATTCTGCCTTGTGTCATATATTCAATGGAGAATAAAAGATTTGGCTGTACAGTTTGTACAGTTAAGGAGAGTATTGCTTAACAAAGATATCTCCCTTGTCCAGTAAGTAATCGTTTCTGCGATGACTGGATTCAGGCCTTTCTAAATGCTGCAGAGCGGTGTAATCCATTCCTTCTAAGGCAGATTCTGGAGAACTTCAAGCTCA
>JAPSES010000069.1:4174824-4185723 GCA_029822895.1 Maxillicosta whitleyi | reverse complement strand
AATAATACTGACCTGAGGGGGGGAGGGGGGGAGAAGAAAAATGACAGGAATACAACCATCAGCTGAAAATATCCAGTGTCTAGGAGTCTGTGATCTGAACTAGACTACACCACTAGAATGTCAGCATTTACAAACTGACTGATGGGCTAGTGAATTATCAAAAGTAATTGACCCTTTTCCCTCAACATAAACCACAAAAGAAATACACCCTCCAGTTTAAATGCATATAAAATGTACCTATAACTTGGCTTATTTGTTTCTTGTTCATAATGCGTCAGGAAGGAGGATGAGGTGCAGTTTGGGCTGAGTTTGGTTCATTGTTCAATTAGTCAGCCAGTTTTTTTTTTGTTTTTTTTTTTGAGTCTTTCAGGTAGGAGGCATGGGGCAGAGTCAACAGAGGGATGGGGTGGAGGAGGCGTCTCGTGCTGTCTGATCACCGCTGTTTAAGAAGTGCTCTGTACATGGCAAAGCCCAGCACGGCGAACACTGTGGCGCCAACGCTAGCCCTCAGCCAGAAGGTGGAGTTCTTAAGGTCTGCCTGAGCCATGTGCCTGCAAGACAAGTTACAGGAAGAAAGACACAAAGGTCAGATGAGGGGATTAGTGTAGGGAGCTGCACTTCACAGGATAAGCACAGGGGTGACAGATGGGCTGGGCAATATCACCAGAAAATGAGATCTTTGCAAAGTCAAATTTAAGATTTTTTTCGGTCTACAAGTGAAGACGAAAAATGTGACTCAAAACTGCAATATTATACAACTAAGGATTGGGAACTATATTTCTAATGAACATATTAATAAAAACAGATTCTATAATGGAAACAGTAATCCTCACTCCTGATTTAGGCCACATTGTCAAAAACAGAAACTCAAATGAATTTGCAATACGTTGCCCAGCCCCTAGGGTAAGTATTCTCCACTGGTACATCCACAGAGGAGAGAGCTACCAAATGGCAGATAAAGTCATGTGCTCTGTTGAGAGGACACTTCCTAAACGGGAATGATAATGCAGGTTTTGTGATGCCACTTTGAAACAGGAACACATGCTTTCTCTTGACATTTGAGTTGATTCAAGGAACAGGAGTAAAACAGTTGAGTCAGAGGGTGAAAAACTAGTAAAGCAGCTGCTAAAATAACACAGGGAGGTTCAAGATCCAAATACAAAGCGGATAATGTCACTAGGGATAAACCACATGGATAAAGACGAATCCAGTCGATCTGTCAGTAAACAGACATTTGGGAAACTATGACCAGGAGGCACCTTATGAAAAACACAAAGGGGGCAAAGTTGAGAGACTGAGAAAATGTTTGATGTCAATATGAAGCTTCATCAAATTTCCTAAATGAGCAGCCAATACCGATCCAGAATCAGCAGAGAAACCAGCAGCTTTCACTCAACTCATTCAAGCTCCTTCTCCATTAAAAGAAAAAAAAAACAAGTTCTACTTTTAACACTGCGAACACACAAATCCTTGGTGGTTATAATAACCCATACTTGCCCGTCCAGCCACTCGTATAAATATAAACATCCTTCTCATGGATGTGGCTTCGGCCTTTACCTTTGCTGAGGGATAAGCTGCTCGGCAGAGGCCTCCATATAGATGGACCCCTCCACGTTGGGAACTGCTGAAACCTGCTGCCTCAGGCTGACATCCTCCTCTGACAGCAGGCAGCCTCCCACAGCCTCCACCCAGCCCAGCACCCTTCCACACACACACACACACCCCGTCACAGTGGCCCGGGAGGTCATCACACACAGTCTATACTCAAGAGGTAGAGCTGGATTTAATGGGTAAATTACAAACACAGCCAAGTGTCAGTCAGGAAGTCAACAACACTTAGTTGTTTTTATATAGTGAAATGGTGAAGCTGTTGAAATGATCTAAGTCTGAACACATTTACACTACACAAACAATAAATAAATTGGTAAAACTCAAGTAAGAATACTGTCTATTCAGTTTTGAGTTTTTGATAAAGAAGTGTCTTAGAAAAATATGTGATGTAATGTAAAATTAAACCATTTCAACTATGACATTGAAATGTTAAAGGCAGAGATACCTTTTGAAAGTATAATAACAATAACAATAACAATAATAATAATAATAACAGATGATGAATATGACCCAGCTCTACCTTGCATAAACTTCTACTGTAACCCAAACCTAAATGAAAGTTCCAACCACTGACCACAACCGCACCTGATCAAATACCACATCACACTTATAGGAGACAATACATTAAGGACAGACACTACATATGTACAGCCATTACACACCAATACACACCACATGGCAGCCAGATGTGAACACTATGAATAGTAAGTAATTTCTATAAGGTAAAATCCATATCAACAGTTGTTTTGTTGTTGTGTTTGTATCCTTTCACCTTAATTTTATTTTGTTTCTGATAAATTACACAAGAATATGTTTATGATACAATCATAATCTGCATTGTTGATGCATACAGTGTCACTTGTCAAACCACTAAATGTAAACTATAAGTTTCACTATGGAAGACTTGTTCTTGCTTGAGTTTATGAAAACATGTTGGTTTGTTTTGTGCTGGGAGCTGCACATGTAACATCACCAGCAAGCATCCACAAGTCTTATTTAAAGACATTAAATGGTCAATGTGTAATATTTAGTAACATGAAGCAGTGATGCTACCTCACTCTCCCTTATATACTGTAAGTGAGGTGCCTTCACTGCTCTAAAACTTGAAAACAAAAATCTCTCCAGATATCTCTGGTCATTGTAGTTATGGGGACACTAGTCCGTTGTAATGTAAATGCTTCATTGTAAGTTAACAAAAATGGGATTCTTATCAGGAGACTAAACACTGATAAAAACACAAAAGGATTTCTGTAATCCTCTGAAATCTTACACACCAAACATGTATCTGTGTTTTGGTGACTCTAGACTGGCTTTATATTTGGAATTAGATCCTCAATTGTCTTGACATCATTAAAAAAAAAAAAGACAGTGCCTGTCTTATTAATTATTTTTCATTATTATTATTTATTTTTATAACCCTAAACCTTTAACTGGTTTTGCTTCTGACTTTAATAATTTCAGTATTTCATGTAATGGAGGATAACTGCTAAACATGACATACTACAGTGACAATGGCTTCCAGTGTGGTGTGCTGGCTCCTGTCATGCTATTATTAGTAATGACAACTCTTAGAGATTAAAAAGGCATCAACGTGAAATGTTAGTACCACGTACAACACTATATAGCTCAGCTTGGTTCTGCATATGTCCACCCACAGGTCCTGCAGTCCAGCCACTAATGTAAACCATAAACATAACACTGCCAAGTCCATCACCATAAAAGCCCTTTAATTCCCAAACTGAGCTGAGTAAATCTCAACACACCAAGGTCTCTTTACGGTTTATAACTGAGATAAGAAGCACAGTCCCCACTGTCAGTAGATGGAGATATGCTCCTGAGGACCAAGACATGGCTCTAGTCTGTAAAGAGTAATGAACAGGAGGTGAGGCATGCGACATAGCAGCAGGCACATTAGCACAGGGTGAACACATGCAAGAGGAAGAGGAAGAGAGGCAGCCAAAAACGTGGGTATGAACACCTATAGATCGAAACAAAAAACACAAAGACAGGAAATACAAGATAGGAAAAAAAACAGGATGAAATAACATAATGATTGGTACAGTAAACAGAACAATCATAATTAATTATCAACAGAAAAACATGTTTAATTTATCATCAGTCTGATTAAAAGTGTAAGCTTAAACCCACAGGAGAACTAAAGAAGTTTTCAAAGAGGGATAGACACTTTTACACTAAAGTGTCTCCTGCGGGTGTGGACGACAGAGCAAACATAGAAATGAAGGCAATACTGAAAACATCACGCATAATCAATCAATCAAGCATTCTTTGATAATTGATTAAGTTTGCTATAAACAAACTCAGTGGAAATCCCATGCCAAACATGCAGATACAATGAGGTTTTCAGTTCGACTCAAGCACAAACCTAAAGGAATGGTAGTGTCTCATTTCTTTTGCATATAGAAGCAAGTTAGTCAGATTTACAGTATGTAAATCCACTGCAGGACATGAGGGGGGGGTCATAGATCGATATGAAAGAATCCGGAAAACCATATGTCACAACAGGAAAACATGCTTTAGTTTTGCACATTTGAATTATTTTTGTAAGTCCTCAAATTGATGCACGGTTTGAATGAATCACATCAGAATTAGGCCTTTGTGAGAACCATCTGAGCGAATGCAGTCATTCCTTTTTCCACACACATCCTGACACACTGTTACCTCCCTGGCAAACAGTCTGGGTGTTAGCTGGCACAACATGGTCACGCTTCGCTGTGTCAGAGTGTACAGAGAGCTGGCGGGGCGGCTGGAGCTAGAGCAGAGACCAAGACACCTAACATGACTCATGGAATATGACAAAATATCCAAAGAGAAATGCCTGTTCACTTCTAATTCCAGTGTGGAGTGTCACAACCTGCTAAGGGCCTTGACAAAAGCGGAAAAGAAACACACCACATGAATGCCACCGAAATTTGCATTTAATAACTGAAATAAAATGCCATGAATACTTAAAAGAGTGGTGTGAGTTAGTAGCATCAGTAGTGTGAGTGTGGATGTATGAATTTATGATGTAGTGCAGCGTTGTAACATCTAGAACAGAATAAAAAGATGTTTCCTCTGCCGTTAATGAACTTATTAAGACAATATATTGCTCTACATGACAGACAGGGGCTGTCACAGAAGAAATATGTACAGCAACTATACTATAACAAAAAAAAAAACAAAAAAAAAAAAACAGTTTTTCCCAATTAGTATCCACATTGCTGAAAGTCTGAATGAGTGCTGCACATAAATATGTTCTGTTTATCTTTACCAACAGAATGGAACACCGTAAAGCAGATGACCTAGCTGTATTTCCAACAGGCAAACACATCATTTCCAAAAGAAAATTATCAAGGGATACTAATGATTTCGCATAACACAAGTTGATTTGAGCATAATTTAGTTTTTTGATCTAAGCCTCACTTATATTAGTTAATATTCCCTTTTTCCTGCAGTGGAAGTGCACTGTAACTCTGACCACCTGTGAGCACTAAAGGGAGGAAGAGGAGCCATCATCATCACCAGTGTTAGAGCCTAGGTGAAACAGAGCCCCTGTGATCACCCAGAAGGTCCAAACAAAGGGAAGGAGGCACAGAAAGGAAGACTGGATCTATGTTAAAATACTAGAGCTTATTCTATGTATGAACCTGTTGAGAACGACCCTGCGGAGCTGGGCCTTAATGCTGCGCAGCAGCTCCAACTTGAGGAGGTTCTGACACAGGCAATAGGTGCACCTGTTGCAGGCACACATGCAGCGGAGTCGGGTATGACTGCGAAAAGACACACAAAAATGTGTGCATTCACAACATTACAAAGACAACACACTCACCAAACAGAGGCATAAAAAGGTCAAAACATCAACATGTTGTTTAACCAATTGACTGCATCAAAGATTACGTGAGGAAAAAAGACATTATGTGGAAAAAAAATATGGGCACTGTTGCCCAAAATCACCAAATCGCTGCCTCATACTTAAATAAAAGTAAAAAAAAAAAAAAATTATAGACAAGCAAAACAACCATAATTACAGTCATTAAAGAAAAACAAAATGTCATATTTAAAAAGCACCCACACAACAGATGAATAAATGTCTTTCAGAAATAACTATTTATCTCACATCATATTTGAAATAGTACATTGTTACTTAAGATTGTTGTGCTAAAGTGCAGCTTTGAATGTAGACAATTGGATTTCTAGTCTGTTAAAATGGGAATGGAAGCTGACAATCCTCATGGATTAATCTACATGAAAATCTCATGTGAACAAAAATCTTGAGGTCTTTAAACATCCCAAACAAGTCAAAGGATTAACCTCAAAGCATTTAAGATGTGTAGAACTACACTGCCAACACACACACACACAAACAAACACAGGAACAGATAAGAATAATGGTTGATCTAGGGTGTTAATGGTTATACTTGATGACAACACAAAAGCTTTAATACTCACGGATACATGGCCATGGTGGTGAGTCTAGTGTAGATGTCTTTGCTGGGTGCTTCAGTCGTGTTGCATGTGAATGGCTGAGGTGGGTGGAGCTTGTGTTTACGGCAGAACTCATGTGGTGAGAGGCTGTAGTGCTGCCGTACTTCATGCAGGTCGGACTTGGCAGCAATAACCACACATGGCGTCTTGCTGTCTATGAAGTATTGCTGCAAAGAACACATCCAGTTTGAGTAAAGAGTCATTAAACTATAAAAAGCATTGAAAGCATAGGTTTGTTCCTGGAAAAACATGAGAAACATACTGAGTGTACACACCTTGTACACTTTGGCGGCGTATTCAAAGGAACGTGGATTGTTGACGTCATACACAAGGCAAACAACATCACAGGCGAGGTCCGCTTCTGAGAGGAAGTCGAAATCTGGCATCACCTCGTGGAGCTTATAGTGAGTTGACAAGACAGGGAAAAAAGATAGAAGCAGCGTGTGCAGATAAAAGATTTAACATAGTGACATGGACTTACACTGATATTCACTCAGATTAGGAGCAGTAATCCAACACCAGAGATGAAGTGTTTGAAACAAACAATCCTTACCAGCAGGTACTTCTCCTGACCATAAACGTAGGTCGTGCTAATGGCATAGAAGGACTTGTGGTCTTCCCTAATCCGCCTCTGTTGCTGTGTTAAAAAAGGAACAAATAAACAACAGGAACAAACAAAGTGTGGGACAGCTCACATTTAGCATTAAACTACAGCTAGTTCTCTGCTCCACATCTTGAATTTAAGAGTTTAACAATCCCTGCAGATTAGTTTGTCATCTCTGGTCAAAACCAGATCAAAGTAACTTTAAAATGTAGACTCTGATTTAACCTTTACAGATAAGTAAAAATAAAAAAAATGGAGAAATGGTACAATGTTAAACTGAATGATGAATGACATGGACAGATGACAGATGCAAACGCATCAGCATTTGCGCTGGGAAGTGTGTGTTGTGGTGCTGCTCCACAGCAAAAATCCTTGTCCCCACATCATACATTTGATACAAAAAATCATCAGTTAGATTAGATTTATTATACATACACACTGGTTCTAGTGATGGGGGGAGGGGGGGGCAATGTCCCATTAAACAAAGATCCTGGACCCTCAAACAAAGGTTTCAGGTGGTAGGGAAAAGGTAAATGAGCATCACAACAGTGAGAGATGAAGAGGAATTAGTAAGTTTCACTGCCACTTCGCACATAGCAATTGTGAGATACGAGTGGCACATACCACACCGCCGCATATAAACATCCGTTAGTGAATAAGTACGACAGAAACCAGCCAAACAGTAAACTGTTTCATCATGTTTGGTGAAAGTCATGTTTCCTAAACAAAGTGTTGGTCAAAGTATTGGTGCTGGTTGCAATATCTCTCCAAAGATTACAAATTATGAAGCTAAAAGCATAAAATTAAGTTTAAAAGCAATCTTTCCACTTTTCACTGACCTGAAGGTTCCTGCCCAGGAAGGCCTGTAGGAACCCACTCTTCCCACTGCTTCGAGCCCCCAAGACATTACAGCGGAAGACACTGCGCTGGGTTTGTTTCTTCTGCAGGTCAATGCGCTTGTTGCGCGTTACTAAAAAGAGAAGAAAGTGCATGTTTTTCTATGGAAAAAATATATACGAGTAATAGTAACATGCAGTAATGTCCATTGCGTTTTATCAGCTATGTTCATTAAAATCGAACCAAAAAGCCTTTTTAAAGAATATAAATTAAAAAAAATATACAATGGTAGAGTAAATAATAAAACATAATAATACAAGTACAGCTTTAGATTTAGTTTATTATCCATGATCAGGGCTGGTGAGACCAAAACATCAAACAACAGCTCAAAGCAGAAGTGAATTCCTCTTACCTGTAATGGCAGCTGCTTGGGACTCTTGTTCGTAGATGATGGAGTAGCCGAGGTAACCTAAATACTCCAGACTGCGCTGTACATCTAGATATGTTGTTAACCTACCCACAAAACAGCATGTTGACAGAGGTTGTATGAAAATACACACGTTGTCTAAACCTGAACTAAATGACTGTGTTTGTAGTAAACGTGTTCACACTCACGTCCACTGGGAGAGGTATCCTTGATATGTGATCCATCCCTGCTCGTTAGTGCAGACTGTGTTGTTGACGTCCGGACCCCAGGGCATGTAGGGAAAGACTTTGAACAGGTCCTTGACCTCCTCGGGTGACAGCGCACAATCTCTGTCCTGCATCAGGTCGAGTCCACATTTAGACACACAGTTCACTGTTAATGTTCTACTTTAATGTTATCCTTAAATTAGTCGTGGAAAAAATTATTAGACCACCCCTTGTTTCCTTCAATTTCTTGTTCATTTTAATTCCTGGTACAACTAAAGGCACATTTGTTTTGGACACATATGATGATAACAACAAAAATAGCTCATAAGATTTTACTTCAGAGCTGATATCTATACATTTTCCATGTTTTCTTGATAAAAAAAAAAAAAAAAAAAACTAAATCACTTCAGTTCTTACATCAATATCTATGTCATTGTACTGACAAAAACAGTGCTTTTAGGTATTTCATGTTTTCTTTTCTGTCTGTTTTAGTCACACTAGTTAGTACTAGATTGCATGACCATGGTTTTTGATGACTTTTGATGGTGTAATAATTGTTTCCACAACTGTATAATCACTGACTGGCTCACAATTTTTAATTAAGCAAAAACATAATAATAATAAGCTCAATGGAATCACTGAACGTTTGACCACTCACTTTGTCATGTTTGTCAAAGACACTCTGAAGGAAGAGGTAAGCGTTGTGGTTAAGCTCTGTGGTGCAGTCTGGAGGGATCTTCAGCCTGGATTAGGACGGACAAAAACATTACATTAAAACATTGAACTGCAGTTGCAAAACATGCCCTTATGTTGTTTACTTGGACTCACAGAGGGAACAGGTATTCCTGTGTGAGCTCCAGGTCATCATCATAGCCAAACCTCCTCAGGACAGTCCAGGTGGTCTCATGCCGACCCCGCTGTATGAACAGGGTGTGGAGGAACAGGAAGCCTGCAATGAAGAGACAGGTGAGGTCAACAGGCAGTGACACTCAAATCAAATCGGACTCCAGGAATAAAAGAAGAAAGGGATTGCTAATCACATACGGAACCAGTGTGTTAAAAGTATTATATGTCATACCTTTAAGGGTGAGTCCATTGTCCTTGACGCCATCTGACATGTTCCTCTTGACCACATTCTTTACATCCTCTAAGGCCTGTGGCGCCAGTGGAGTATTGAAACATGTCCTCTGTAATGTTTTTTTGGAAGAAAGATGCTTTATAAAAAATTGCCAAAGAAAAAGCTCTTATTTTTTACGTTTGCTTCATATCTAAATCTGCCTCAATAAACCAATTTTCAACACTTTTAATAAGAAAAATGCTGAAGAAAGAAACCTTAAAATAATTTTGAAAATTCCATTAAACTGGTTCGTCACCTGGAAAAAGTTGAGTTCATTGTCATTTAAGATGCCATCATTGTCCAGATCAGACACTTTAAAGATTCTGGTTAAAGACTTGATGCAGGAAGGCTTCAGCTGTAATACAGAATAAATGGTTATTAATACACAGAGGTTGAAATCCACTATTTCATCCTGATTGTCTATGTTAGAATACGACCTTTTTAAAGTGACCTCACCTCCTTTTCCTCTGGGCAGTACAGAGGCCCTGTCGGGTGAAGCACGGCCTTCTGGGCATAATAAAACAGCTCAGAGATGTTCTTCAGGTTTTTGGCAGAGCACTGAGAAAAAAGGGGATATACGTGGATGAGACTGAGAGCAACTTCATATCAAAATATCATATATATCATAAAGATGGCTATCGCATTACATTATTGTGTTACTGACATCATTTTGAACAACCATGAACATCGTTTCCCTTCAACTCTGATGAAAACATTGTGATGAAACATAGAGAAATCTTTTGATTTCATCACTACATCCATACCTGTTGCATTTCTCAACTTCTATTGATAGCTATCATCATCACTACAAGCTTTGTAACTTTTAAAGTCAAATCTTCACTGTAAAATGTTTCTTTACGAGCCAAAATGCCAAACAAAGAAATACAATTTTGTGTATTTGTTCCATGCTCTGTCAACATTGACATGGACTCTTATTTTTACAAATATTTGAATTTTTCATTTCATGTAATTCTGTCTGTAAACCAAAAAAAAAAAAAAAAACAACTTCAAACTGGTGCAAACACTTGGTCAAAGCATCATTTCTGTTGGACTTAAAACTATAAAAACTATGGATAATACTGGACGTAACACATACAGAGGCTTTAATCTGTCATGAAGGTGAGAGCAACAAAAACATGTTACAAACTCAAGTTCCCTTAAGTGTTTATTCAGGTTTTTGAAGTGTTTTCTTCATATTATGTGGATTACACCAGCCTGCTCTGTCTCTCATTAGTATCTGTCCTGACGTCGATCTGCTGTTGTCATACATCAATTTATACACCTGCATCTGATTCTTCAGGTGTGAATTCATAACAATTATCAAGCAATAATAGACATGAGCAAAAGGGGGTGTGACATCATAATTTTCCCCATCCACAGATACATACAAACCAGATTTTTATTTCAATTCTGCTTTCACAACCTAAAACACTGTCAGTGTATGGACCAGATGCCCACATGTAGAGATCTGCTTTGTGTGTTCAGTACCAATAAATAACACTTCTTTTTTCTCGGTAAGTGTATGTTTATAAATAATATTATATTAGGGGGATAAAGGAACAGAAAAGACAATAAAATAGTTAATCCCATTAATCATCAACAAAAATTTCAA
>JAPSES010000069.1:4138044-4157742 GCA_029822895.1 Maxillicosta whitleyi | reverse complement strand
CCCCCCCCCCCCCCCCCCCCCCCCCCCCCCCCCCCCCCCCCCCCCCCCCCCCCCCCCCCCCGGAGCCTATCTCAGCTACTATGAGCGGAAGGCAGGGTACACCCAGGATGAGCCGCCAGTTCATCGCATAGTTAATAGTTAACATTATTTATAGTTATATAGTCATAGTTGTTAATCTCCATTTTAATGACATTGTGATAATTTTTGTTCACTGCTCCATTCCAAACTCTTCTTTTGTTGAAGACCATCACTGCACTTAACTGTATTTGGTTTGCTTTTTGACTGAGATGAATCAGTTATGTGGAAATGAAATGACTTGTATCAAAATGTCCAAATGTGGTCATATCCCACAGCCCTCACAGCAACTAATAAAAAGTCACTTTACACTTTAGCACATTTCAGATGTGTCAATTATAACACTTGTTGCCTACACAAATAACCCATCATCTTATAGTCAGCTTCCTGTTCAGAGGAAGGCAACCACATCCTTCCCACTGCTGATCTTTCAGGTTTTCTATGTGCTCACCTTCGTTTGACTTTGCCCTGCTCCTTTAGCTGTTCTGATCTGCAGATGGTGCGCAGGGCCGGTAGGTAGTCAAGAGCAGCCACCGGCCTGTTGCCCACGGTACCGAACACTCCTTTGAGCATCAGGTCTTCCATAACCTCTGTCCTCTGCTGGACTATCCTGAAAGATAAAACATCATCTTTGTTTGAATTGATTTAAACTGTGCTTAGACTAAAAATCAGGATTCAATTTAACCTTCTAAGACCCAGCTATGAGTTTTGTGTTTATGTTTGTAGACAAACTTGTAAAAAAACAAAACAAAAAAAAAAACCCAAGAAACTTTGTATACTGTCCTGGGTCTAAGCGGTTAAAGGATCTGATTCCAGTGTTCATTGTATGACTCACTGAGGTTGACAGGGGCCGTCCTGAGTGAAGCTGTAACCTTCACGATGAGGGGCCACAGGGAGGGACATTTCTGCTTCAGAACTCTTTCTGAGCTCCTCATCTAGCTGCTGCACTTTCTCCCAGGCGTCTGTCACTGCAAGTCGACACTTGTTGAAGCTCAGAGCCTCCACAGCTGCCTGAATCTCCAAAACGCACTCTCCTGTCATCCAGTTCCCTCTGCTGGTCTCGATCCTTGACTCATCGGTCAGCCCGTCTTTCACCATCGCACCCGTTGGGATCATCCCACTGTCAATGCTGTCACCTTCTGAATGAAATAAGGAGGAGTCCATGTAGGACATATCGTCCAAAAAGTCAGCTATGGACTGGAGACAGTGGGAGACAGGGACACTTTTCACTTTATCCTCAGGAGTCAGTGGCTTCCTTTTCACCTTCTCAGAAACTAAACTTCCTTTGACTTTCTCTGGAACATGAGGAGGATCCTTCTGCTGGCAGAGGGATAGAAAACCATCCTCTGAGTCTGAACCTGACTGCAGTTTATCCTGGTCAAATAGACGGTGCCTCTTCATACTCTTCCTCATTTGGTTTGACACTTTAACTGGACTGGCATCGTCCGAGCAATCAGAGTCACCTGCATTTAATAACCTGCTGGGGGGTGGCAGTTTGTCAGACTGAGGCTCCTGTGGATTAACAGAGGGTTGGTCTTGTGAAGCAGGGACAAATTGCTCTGGTTTGTGGACAGAAATTGTTAACTGTGTGAGTGGCAGAGGTAAGAGCTTCTCCATGTTGGAATAGATTAAGTCCACTCCTCGTTGCTTGCTTGCTGTCAGAAGTCTCCAACAAACCATCTCCTCCACCAGACTCTGACTCTGTTTACACAAAATAAATCATGTAAATAAATCATACATACTCTTACTCTTAATATTGTCTAGATGAATGAACACTTTACCTTGAGTAGTTCCCAAATGTCTACAGCAGGTTCGATGTTCAGCAGGCCGAGCATGCTCTCAGTGCAACCGGAGTCACATGGGGGTAGAGTGGACGTTACTTGATTAGTCTTGACTTCTTTAGTAATGGAGGGGAAAAAAGAGAATAGTTATTTATACTTAAACATATTGTCTGCTTCTTATTTCCAAAAAATATAAATCAATTAATACAAGAACAGGCAATATTACAACTTAGTTCCTGCAGGTTTCAAAGTTACATTTCCTATCCTTTCACTAGGTGAAGCGAGTCCAAACCAGTATTGGGAGATAGCTTTTAGAGTTTTTAAGGATTCATAGAAATAACATTCATCAGCTTGTCTTCCTACCATTTTCACTGCTGTGTGCTAATGGCCTGGTCATGTGTCCACCGCCTGTGCTGCGAGTCCAGAACTGCAGCTGCAGTAAGCTCTTCCTAATGTCACAGCCGTTGAGACTGAGCAGAGACTTGACGTCCTTTGGGTCGGTCCGCATGTCCTCGGCTAAACACAGCAGCTGCAGGTAGGTGCCTACGTTCAACTGTTCAACACAAGATAGGCAACAAAAAACTATCAGATGCACATACGTATTCTAATGTGGTAAATTACACTAAAAGCCACACTATAATTATTATTATCATAATGATGACTATTACTATTGGTAACAGTGACATTCCTCTACTCACCACTGAGGGGGTTCTGAAATGGATCTCTTCAAAGTTTCCATCAAACATGGTGCTGAATGTTGGATCTACAAAACACATGATAGGGTTCAACCTCAGACACAGTTAAGTCTACATACACGAGCACTTTGAGTGTCCTCTGTCTACTCACCACTGGTAGTAAGGATTACCGGCCTCTTGGTAGTGCTCATGAACGTCTTTATGGCAGCTAGGAACCCAGAGTCATCCTCAAAAATAACATCCACTTCCTCAAAGAGAATGAGCGAGGTGGCCGTTTTCTTGTTCTGCTCTTTGTTGCTCTTCTCCTTTGCTGTGGTGGCAGTTGGGGATTTGACTGTTGGGATTTTGTTTTTGCTGACGGCTTCATTTGACTTTGTGATTTTCTTGGAATCAACTATACAAAAAGAAATAAAAGTGGAAAAAAATAAAGGTTATTACATGAAATGAAACAAGTGAAAAAGTGAGCGGAGATGACTAATACCCCTGCACAACACTCTACCTCTCCTGCTCACCAATACCTTGCCTAACCAGGGATTACTCTTGAGTCTTAGCATTCCATCTTTTTAAAAAGTTTTTCAAATGAAAATTAAACAAAACAAATTGAGTGAAAGACATATGTAAAGAACACGCATGTGAAATTTTAAAAGAATTTGGTGAATAATGACCAATAAATAAGTTGGACAAATTGTCTATGTTGAAATTTACAAAAATGTATCTAAAAAAAAAAATCCAAAAATTGAAATTCAGCCGTCAAACTGTGCACTGTAATTCTCCTAGGGCTACAAAACATGTGAAATTTTTGAAAAGAGTAAGGTGAACCATGTCTTAGAAATGGCAGGGTTCTCGCAATTTAGCGTATCGGTCCCCGACGCTAAAATTTTGACCCGATACGCTAATTTTCAGTACAGTGTATCAGCATTTTGACTGTAATTGTTTGCCCAGATCAAACACAGGGTCCGACATAAACGGTTGCCCGAAGCACCTACTCTGAATTATCTGTATCTCTCGTGTGTCTGTCCTCGGAGGATACATTTATAGCCTGAGTGAGTGAGTGTGCTGCCATTGGCTCCCTCTGTGCTGACATCAGGCCACAAACGTACAGTGACGTTTTTTAAAACAACGGCAGCAGCTCTAGGAGTGAAAATCTCCCTGAAATCCCCTTCCGCAAAATCCCGCTTAAAAAACTTAAAATGTATTTATTTACCCTTTTGTTCATTCTTCTTGGGGGCCTCCTTGTTGGCAGGTTGACCTATTTTGAAGAAGTTAGCCAAAGAAGTGGGAGCCAGGGCCCCTCTTTTACCTCCTCTTGGTGATTGGGGTTTCCTGGGAGAGGAAACAACCCTGCGGGGGGAATTAACCTTTCCTGCAAGATAAAGGAAACGTAATTCATGTCCATTCAACACATTTTGACAACAATCCTCTAATTTGAGACCAAAATCAGGTGTAAATTGGTACATACTGGGAGAGGATCCAGGCCTCACTGAGCCTGTGCTGCTGCTTGTGCTGTAGCTGTTAAAATAGGTGGGCTTGTGGGCGTTGATCCCCTGACTATCCACCTGGTGGGACTGCGTGGCCTCTTTCAGCTGGGACAGAATCAGACGACCACTCCTCTGAGATGACGCATTCACCTCAAACACCTACAGACACCAGTACACAGGTCAGGAAATAAAGACATTAAATACCACACAAGCAGATGTATTTATTGGGCAGGACTTAAAAAAGCCTTTGTACCTTGAAGCCTAGCTCCTGTGCACAGGCGTACACGGCGGCGGTCTTTCCTACTCCAGTGGGTCCTGTTATAAGCATCGTATTACACAACAGATCTTCTCCATCCTGGGAGTCGTCTTCTCCACAGTCCCAGTCAGAGTCTGCAACACAGAGTTGCCATCCACTTAAATCAAGCATCTATTACTTCAGTTTAACAACAATAACAAAAAGTTTTAATATCCCACCAATGCCGCCTTCCTCTTGTTTTCTCTCTTTCTGCTTTTTTCTGTCATCTCTGTCTGCACGAAGTTTCCATTCCTTTAGCCAACTGTGAAATGATGGAACATAAATCACTGCAATAATGAGAGGCTGATTACAGAATAAGGATTGTAATTGAATCAGTTTTACTGCCCACCTGTGCAGTCGCTTCACTGAGGCCGTGTTGCCTATGACTTCACTAGAATGCTGGGGCTGATATTTGTCTGTCCACAGCACATCCTCCTTCACCACATCTGTCAAATGAGATTAAAATAAAATATGATACTGCCAAGGAAATATATAGACACCAACTGAATGACTTTAAGCAAAAGTGAGAAAGTGAGTGTAATCATTCCTTTGAGAACATTTGTACTCAAATGGTTCTGCATTTTGGCCATGGTTTCCAGATACTTTCCATTTGGAAGTTATAATTTGTCAGACTTGTTTGACCATGTTTTACATCTGAGTACAAAAGGATACATGCAAATAAGTTGTCTTAAAAAACAGCCATTAAAATGTTTTACATTTTCATTGTACTTGCATTCTTTATATAAAAATAACAAGAAATAGTGGTGTTCATTTGAAATTATTAGAAAAAAAGTCTAAATTAAGACAAACTAATGGTGTGTTGGTAAAATGTATTGTTCTTGATTATCTTTATACAGTAGCTGCCTTGCTAGTAACATGCAAGATTTCAACCACGCTAATGTGTTTTAAGTTCTTCTCCTTTGTCTGATACTTCTACGTCAATGTACTTTGGTGCCTCACCTTGTTTCTCAGCATCTTGTCCTAAAAGTAAGTCATCTACCACGATCACGGAGTCATCTTCAGATGGGATGGGAGCCATTTTGATTGAAGGGTTGGCTCCATTTTTCATCTCCTCCTTTAATACAGTCTTCTGTCCTCGTCTTGTGCGTCCTTCCTGTTTTGTTGGTTCTGCCACTGCTTCAGGTTGGCAAACCTTCTCTCCTGAACGAGTGGCCCGCTGTTTTTTAGCCACCTTTACTGTCATCTCTCCGTCGTCATCCTTCCTCTTCCTCTTCCCTCCCACTGCTTTGGCTGGCACAGGGGTGCTTGAGACATTGGTTGCAGCCTGTAATTCTATTAATTAACATGAAGGGGGTGTTCAGGACAATTGTAATTTTAAGCCAGACCAAAATGTTGTTTTTGTTTGAGCCTAGTATTAAAAAAATGATCTACTTAAAAAAAAAAATCATTAACCTATGCATCAATTTTGTAGAACGTACTAAAGGTGTAAAGTTAATTCTCATTTTACCCACCCTAACACAGACCAGACTAGTATTAACACTTAACAGTCATTGCACCTGGCACCTTCATCAGTACCATAGTCAAAGGGCACTGACATGAGGATTAACTTATATAACTATATATATATATATATCTTGGATGACACAAGAAACCTGTGCATTTGCCATAAAAAAAGGCAAACTCAACACAGAGGCGCAGACTGAGAATCGGAAACTGAACCTTCTAGCTGTGTCCATGTGCTAACCACTACACCACACTGACCATTCTGCATTTATTTTATCCACTATTAAAGAAACATGGATAAAAGTCATATCAAGTTAGTAAAGTGACTAAGGGATATGAACCACTACACTTAAACTCGTACTATGTGACAAAATGCCTGCATTTGGGTGTGTAACAATTTTGCAACAGCTAGTTCTAAGACTGACCTGAGGCTGTGCATTGTTGGTCATTGCGCCTCTTCAGGAAGCTGATGATGAACTTCTGAGCAGGAAAAGGAGGATTAAAGGTGTTGATCTCCTCCATCAGAAGCTGTCGAACACTTTCTGAAAACTCTGGTCTCCATCCAGAACCCTTAAATAAAACAAATACTATCATGAAATATTGGGTCTGATGCTTGAAATATGTTGTGAGGAATAATTGTTAAAAATTCCAAACAAATAAATAACACTGGTTAACACTATCCTAAGAGTCTTGTGTTCACTCAGATTAACATACCCTATGACAACAGGTTCGACGGGCAGGTATAGTTTTCATGCTGAAGGACTCAGTCAATAATGGCGGTGGGTTTGATATTTGGTACCAAAGGCCTTTCAGATGACGCAACAATGATGAGTCAGGCCACGGCAGACTCCAAATAGGACAATCTGTCAAAGCACAATGATTGTTCAGTTCTTCATTAATAACAATGTAATATGTAACTGTGTCAAACATTTTTAAGATAGATTACACATTCTTTTCACAGGTCTTTTCATGAAGGAAAACTGTACCTTTTGGGGGTTGATTCATGTGTACAGCAGGTTGAAAGGAGGAACAGGAGAGTGTGTAAGCCTCCTTGGTGGCTGCAGTTTTAGCGATTTGTTTCATAAAGGACTCAGGCAGGCCACTCTTCAAGAACTCCTTTCGTGCCCTGAACTGCTCGTCATCCTGGGAATTTTCAGAGCCCTCGTGGCTGCTTTCATCAAAAATGGAAACTACCACTGATCCCTTCCGAGCAGTTTTGTCTTGGCACATTTTAGAACCTGTAAGACACATAATTCAACATAAAAAACAGAAAATAGAGCAAAAATATTTAAGAGTAAATGGTGATTTGAAGTGGGAAAGAGTACCTGGAGGGGCCTTGCCATCTTTGCAGACCAATGTGGTTTTACCAAGAACATCATTTAGACTGCGTAAAGCCTTCCGGGTTTTACTTTTTTCTGGTCTCGCCTGAGGAGTTTCAGGCTGGTCCTCCTCCTCCAGGCAGATAACAGAATCCTGACAAAGAAAATCATACGCGCAATTTTACAACTTCATCTAGATATAGCAATGCCTGCACAAATTACCTTTTTATTTAAATAAAGAACCCCAAAAATGTTTTTTTTAAAAAAGAAAAAAAAATACTGATTTTTTTTCCCCTCCATTCAATACCTAAACATACTGCAACCTACAGTAAACAGGTGTCACTAGTCAAGGGTAGTAAGGCTTAAAATAACATTTCAGCTGCAGTAGGAGAATTTACTACCTTCAATACATTCAAAACCCATCTCAAATGATGACTTAAGAGGAAGCAGATCTGTGATCATTCATTTAATACCAATATGTGCAATATCTAACCTTGTATGTTATTATATTAATCGTAGTGTTGCTTCTACCAGGGACTACAGATATAAAGTAGCCTTTTGACTAATTCTGGCATATTTACATTTATATGTTCATCACTATGCACTATCCCCTTTTAAATAAATAAAACACTATATAAAAAAAACCAAACATTTATCATCAGCTATTTCTGAACAGGTGTAATTATTACTTTAGTGAGCCCTGTATAATACTTAACTAATCTGGTTACATTGAAATGCTGCTTCATGTCCCAATGACAATAACATATCAGTTATATTGTTCATGACAATATATTAAATTACTATACCTCATCCTCACAGTAGCTCTTCTTTAGCGACGCCTCAGTTCGTGATGAGCGCCTTAATGTCCTCTTCTCTGTGACAGAAGTTTTCTTACTCTGCTGAATTGCTTTTGCTTTCTCCACCAACTTCTTTGCCTGTTTTGCTTTTTTAGAGTCCTTTGTCATCTGAAATTATTGGTGAAGTAATGTTGGTTTATTCTCATATGTACTTAATGACATAGTGTATGCATCAACTAGAAAAAAAAAAAAGATTTCATACTTACTTCAGCTTTGGACAGAGCAATGTTTTTATGGACTCTAGTAAATTTGATCCTGATGAAAAAGAAATCATTTAACTTGATGAGAACCGAGGAAAAATACACAACACTAATAATGCCCTTAACAAATCTCCATATATAGAATTGTTTGAATTTTTCATATATTGTGTCACCTGATAGGACTTTCTTTTCTGTCCGGGGGGCACACCACCTCAGCTTTGAAGACCCCATGTCTGGACTTGTGTCTTTTTAGGGTAGAACTCTCCAGAGTGCTGTCCTGGGTTAAGGGTGCTGGATCCTTTGACCTGTCCTGCCTCTTGGTGGTCCTGGTAGGAGTTTTCAGTTCAGGCTTGGACATCTGCTTCACCACAGCCTCTCTTGTAGACCTCCTTATAGCTGGCATGGAAGGAGTTGAAGTAACAGGAAGATCCTTTTTGTCGACTTCTTCAACTATGACCACCGTTCCGTCCTCAGGAGCAGCTGCAGGTAAAGTAGTGGCCTCCTCTTTCTCCTTTTTAGCAACCTTTCGACCTTTTCTTACTGGTTTCTTTTTTGCTACTTTGTTCTCCTGAGAAGGAGGAGTAATTTTCTCATCGGGGGATGGAACTGTAGCATCATCCTCATTAGTTTTTTCTGTAGCATCCACAGTCTTCTCTCCAGCCTGCTTCTGCTTGCCTTGGATTTTAACAGGTTTGGTTTTGGATCCATCCAGACTAGGCTGTTTGAAAGCAGCCATAAACTGCTTTCTCTCCACTTCGCTGCACTTTGGCGTGGATTCACTCTCAAGCACAGCCAACTCTAGATCAACCTCTTCCAGAACAACGTTAGATTTCCTCTTGGTATTCAAAGAAGATGGTGAAAGCTGGTGTACAGTCTCTGTCTGTGGAGATGACGCTCCTTTTCTCCTTGTGAAGATAGAGGCTACTTTTCCCACAGCTTTGACGGGTTCTTCTTTGGCTGAGACTACATGTACCTCAGCCTGGACGGTGACGGTTCGGGGTGAAATTTGAACAGAAGGCTCCCCAGAACTAAAACTTGCTTCAGCTTCAGGTACACACATTTGATCAATGTCCTGTTCCTCAGCTTCTGTTGTAATTTTACTTTTCTCTCCTTTACTCTTTTCATCCTGTAAAACCTCTTCACACTCGTCCTGGCTGTGACTTCGCACAAAATCCTCAAAGGAGATTGTGACTGTGCTTTTATTTAACTGAGAAGTCTCATCCACATTGACTTCCATGCTAACATCACATAAGGAATTCTCTGACTCTTTCTCCTCCGGTTCTGACTGTTTTGTCTCTTGTTGCTGCTTCTTCCTAGCATTGCGTGCAGTAGGTTTCATCCTTTTTACTCTATCTTTTGAAGGTAAAACTGGGGATAGGTTTATAGAACTGAGGTCTTGTTTAGGTTTTATGCGGTTCCCACCTTTAGAGCCATGTTCACCTTTATCTTGCTGGTCAGCATGTTCAGTTAGAGCAGTATTATTCTCTGATATTGCAGTTGTAATACAAGATTCAGCACAAAGCTGTCCCAACAGAACTGCTGTATCGCTGCCAAGGACAGTGCTGCTGCTGTTTGCTTCTGCTGCTGATTCTCTGCCACCTTGTGGTTCCACAATAAAACAACTGTCATCCTGTGTGGCAATAACAGTGTCTGCTTCCACAAGTTTCCTTGCAATTTTTGAAGCCTTTCTTCCCCGTTTCTGAGATAGCCGTTTCACAGCTACCTCTGCAGAGATTTGTTTCTCTGTCTGACAGTTCTCCTTCAACTGTTCAGGTGAGCTGATTTTTTCTTTAGAAGATGGGGCTTTACGGCTGAAGTAATCCATGATGTTGTTGGAGCGAGGAGGGGAAAATGGTTTCTCCACAGGTTTGGGTACCGGAGAGAAGTAGTTTGTGATGGTCTTGACAACAGGACTGCCACCATCTTTACGAGCTTTTTTGCAAGGCTGTAAAAAGTGAAATCATTTAACATCAGATACAAAAACAAACACAAGACGCACAACATTAAAGAGTAACAGTATAACATTTTAGACACAGCTATTCACTGTAATAACAAAAATACCTGAGTGTCAAAGTCCTCAATGACAGATGCCATAGCAACCACTCCGGCCATAATTTGAGAAGGTCTATAAGAAAGAATACAATGTCAAGTAGCCCATGTACGTTTTACACAATGATACACAATACAATACAGTGTCTTTCCTGGGGTGTCAACAAGCCTAAGTCTCTTAAATGTTCCATCAATATTACCAAATCAGTTGAGATGACAACATTTATTTCTCTCTGTATTCTTACAATGACGACATAAAAAACAACCCTGATGAAGAAGTGAGCTGAAACATTGGTTTAATAAACAAGTAAAGCAATAAGAAGTTCTGAGTGTGCTTCGACAACTTTTTTCCTTTTATAAGTTGAGCATTACTGCCGTAAGCACCTCGCACGGTGTGCGTTCTCCACCAGAAAGAAGATAACATAAAAAATAAAACAAAGATGAAAGGATATTCTTTGAGGTATTAGGTAACAAAACATAAAGGCCAACAACATTATGATATGATATTTGAAATTTCAGGAAGGAATATTAAAGTGCTTGGGATGTGTCAGTTGCAAAATTCTTGGCAAATAACAATACAGATTTAACCAAGAAATCTTCATAACAAACATAAAAAAAATATATATATTACATTATTAAGTATCAATGGTCTTTATTACATTATCTCTGAATGACCAGATTTGAAGGCACATTTATGAGAAAACGATCAAGATAGTATGACAGATGAGTATATGACACTTGCATCAGACACCCAACAAAATGTGTTCCTGCATCCCTATACACTGTTCATGTTTTTTTATTTGGTAATATTATGTTTTAGATTACAATTTAATGTAGTAGACAGCAAAAACATCCAAAATATATGGGATTACGGAGTGCCAAAAACTGCTAACACATCAAAACACAGTTTGAAGCAGTCGCATTTACTATTTAACGATGTCAAAATATCTTCAATTAAAATATATTGAGCTAAACTGAATTAAAAACACCTCATCTTAACAAAAAGAAAAAACAATCAATTAATCATTACTTTGACATATTAAAGGACAACAGTAATATTTAATCAGCTGAATCAACTTTTTCAGTAACTGCGACGCTATAAACGTAAAGCATTTATATACAACACACTAACCAGGAAACACCTGGAAAACTGCCCATACTCAACAGATTTAATCACTGTAGTAGATACAATCGTAGCAAGTAAACTTAAAGTTAAATTATGTCAAACATGGCGCCAAGAATGAGTGCAGTTTTGTGGCAAATAATAGAATACTAACTACAGTAAAGATGAGAACAAACACTCACCTCTTCAGGACAAAGGGAAGCTGTGAATCCACTTGAAGACGTGTGCCTATTCTTATTATCTTTCTCGTGTGTTTGACTGAACAGCACAGGCCAAAATCATTGTGAGACGCAAACGACGAGCTGTTGACAACTTACATTTATTGCACTGTAAAACAACAAGCTAGCAGACTTCTCCAGCTGCTCCTCTCAAACCACTTCAGCTCCTGCCACGTCCAGAAAACCCTCCAAACATTCCCCACATGTTACGACAGCCTATGGTCCAAATCCTTACAAAGGTATTTTACAAGACGGTGAAAGTCGGAATCTAAAATACATGTTTCTTGGCGTATGTTGCTCTTTCAAAAACGCGCCAGACCACTTGTGGACGAAGAGCGCCAAATATACGTGACCTTAGAGGGGAACAGTTTCCACCAATCAGAGCGCAGGAAAGGAACTCGTCATCGTCTGACGTAGAAACATGGCGCCCGGGGTCAATAAGGAAAAGAGGGAACGGAGACAGACAGCGACCACTACAGGTCAACATTTTTGCAATTAACATTATCTTTATGTTTTTACACTTATTTAAAATAATCTAAAACAAAAACATTATATCTGTGCAAAATATAATTTCACGTGTAACCTTTTGATGAAATAATAGTAGCTCTTTGTAGATCAACTTTCTTCTGAATCTACTGTCTTTAAAGCTTTTTAGTCTTGTCAAGCATCATAAAATATAAAGTCTGTACAAAGTTTGTACATTTTCACATTGAACTTAGACAAGTTATATAGGAACATATGATATTAAAAATGTGAAACTCATTTTTAAATATTGTACTTCCAATTCCAATTCTTTGTGTGTGTGTGTGTGTGTGTGTGTGTGTGTGTGTGCTAAATTTTACACTAACACTGACGACTAAATCCATCATTCATCATCAGCACCATTATCATCATCATCCATCATTGCATTTTATATTAAACCCTGGCATATTTTATTTACGTATATAAGTATCTTTATATCTTGTATTATTATTTTTATTTTATTTGTCATTTATATTTTTGTTACTAAATTTGTGTTTTAACTATATTTTTATTCAACATTCAGCGTTTTTAATTTTCACATGCTCACGCTATGAACGGCAAAACACAACAATTGTTCACAAAGGCAGTGCATATTTAACAATACTATATTAACACTGGTCTGCAGTGCAATGCACATTCTCTAATTTCTGCATTATGTAAATATACATATGGTACATATGAGTATGTGACAATTGAAATTCCTAAATCTTGAACAAAATATATAATTCCTGAAAAAACTAATTAAGTACTAAAACAACTAAATAATAAATACCAATGTAAGAAAATCCATAAATAAACCAAATTAACTGGACTGAAAACAAATTAAATTTTTTTATGAGTTTTACATTTTTAACAGGCAAATATAATATTTTCCAAGCCAAAGTTTTTTTATTTAGTCTGAAAATACATAAATATGACACAACCTACTTTGTCACAGTAGTGCGTACAAGAGAGTTAAGGTCTAACAAGACTAAAAAATGTAAAGATAGCTAGTAGATTCAATGGAAAGTTGATCTACTAACAGCTATAAAAAATGTATTAAAAACTTACTCCTGAAATTATGTTTTGCCCAAATATGAGGTTTTTGTTTGAGACTCTTTTTAAAATATTAAGATAATGACAACATACAGAGTAAACATAAATAGCACAGAGTACATAACATTGAGTGATTTATGGGGATATATTTTTATTATATTTGGTCAATAACGATCTATTTTTCCCCCAAAACTTTGTTTTAAAACCATCCCTTGTCATGGAACATTTGCTGAAGGGCAGGGCAATACATAAGTAGAAAAGAAGAACTAGGATTTATACCACATGAGGAAATACACTGTAAATAATCTCAGCTCAGGCTCAGTCAGTACCTTAGACCTAATTCTTCTTTCAACATGTAGTGTTATACTGGAATTTCTTGTTCCTTAGGACTGCACAGTTGACGGCATAAACACAAAGCAATGGCTCATGAGTATAAAGGTAAGTCACATTTGTTTATAAAATCTTGTTTAAATCTCTATTGAAACACGTGTAGCTGCTTTTTTTATAAGTCTTATTTAGTATGGGCTATTTTCTATGACATGGTTATTTAACTAAATGTTATGTAATACTTCACTTTTCACAGAGAAAGGACCCCAAGTGTTTTGCAAGATTAATATCATTAAATGTTAAAAAAAAAACAACCCCAAAACAAAACAAAACAAAACTGCTAAATCTAAATTTTAAAAGACTTGCCTCCTCTGTATTGTTAGTGAATTGGATTAAGCTGCTCAAACAGACCTTTGTGATTATTTGAGCCTGATTAAGGCGTCAGTTTTGCCAAAAAGGTTTCAAGAACAGACGTTCCAAGTTGTTTATAATACAATGTTCTGTCTGTTTTATAGAGCAAAGTTTTTGCCTGCCAGAACTGAGGATTGTATTGATTGGAGGGAGAAGCATACGTGGTGAATTGAGTCATAAGAGTGCAACTGGCAATGCAATTTTAGGTAAGAAGGCTTTTGAGACTAAAAGAAGAACTGCACGGAGTGAGGTGAACCAGCAGGACATCCACGGCAGACGAGTCACCGTGGTTGATACACCAGCCTGGTGGTGGCACTATCCACTAGAAAACACCTCAAAACTGGATCAAATAGAAATCAAGTACAGTGTCCATCTATGTCCACCAGGGCCGAATGCCTTTCTTCTTGTCATTCCTGTTGGTTTAATCTTTTGTGACATTTTCAAACCAGCACTAGAAGAGCATTTGAAGCTTTTTGACAAAGCAGTCTTTGATCACACCATCGTCCTGTTTAGTACAGATGCTCTATGTAGTGATAAGAGTTTACAAGATGAAATCAACATGTATCCAGCTCTTCAGTTGATTCTGCAGCAATGTAGCAACCGAAAACATGTTCTCAATATCTCAAAAAGTCAGGACAGATCTCAGATTAAAGCACTTTTTGAGAAAATAGAGGCAATGAATGCAGAAAATGCTGGAAATTTCTATTTGACTGACGTTGTTACCGGGAAAGCTGTGAAAGAGGAACTGGAAGCAATAAGTGAAAAATCAGCAAAGAGGTTTGCAGAAGAGCAGTATCAAAGAAGGAAACTCAGAGCATCTATTGATGGTGAGTCACAACTGTTTTCCTTTGTTCAATAACTCTTCTGTGTGTGTGAGATATAAGGCAATAAAGAAACAAAATCCAAATGTTAAAATTGTAGGTTTTTATTGACCCAAAACAATGCAAAGGCAATAAAATGCCACAGTTGTAATAACCAGGCCTATAACAGGTCTATAAGCCTATGGTTCAGTGTGATTGCTGCTGCAGGTGGCACCAGGATTTAACAGTCTTAATCCATCAGCTTTTTTTTTTTTTTGCTCTCACCAGCCATGCCTGATATCATAAAGACAACAAAGCAAACTATGATACCAAAGAAAAACAAGACAAATTCAATAAAAGCTTGATAAAACATAGTCATTATGGTTTGGTCAATGTGAAGATGAGACAGTTTTCTTAGTACTGCAAAACAGCTGTTTACACACAGCTTCACAGTTCAGCTTTGAATCAAAGATGGTCCTGAGGTATTTATGAGCATGTAAAAGTTTGACCTGTTAGATGGAGTCTTCCTCCTAAAATGAATCAAATCAAATGAATGAAATCTTGACTGTGATATGTTTATCTGGATGTGACAATCCTCACACTACTGTACAAACCTGTCAGTAAAATGGCCATGACTGTTCTCATTATTATGAAGTAGATTGATAATAACAGAGTATTAAGTATTTATATTAGTTCTGTAAATCTGAAGAAACACATGTGTCTTTAGATTTGATGAAAGATATGATGACAGACACATATATGTCTAAAGAAAGAAAAGTAATTGTGACATCACAGTGGCCTGAGGGGAGCCTCTTGATACTCTTGGTCAGGCAAGACACTATCGATTCCCATTCTCTGTATTTTGTTAAATAAAATATCAAGAATCCAGCCCATCAGATTACTACTCAAAGAAAAATGTTCTAAAATGTTCTGGTCAAAATGTGTGGTTGAGTTGTATCAAAAGTTTAACAAAAATCTCCAAATAAGAGTCTGGTATATCTATCACCATCGCAATGTCTAAAAAAGAACTAATTATGTGTGTGTTGTTGAGTGTCAAAAAACATGCATCTTAACATGCTACAATTAACCAACCTACAAACCTGAAGACATTTTCTTTTCATTTAACACAGGTGGTAAAATTCCCCCAACACACTTAAGACTAGTCATGGTTGGTGCACAATGGTCAGCCAAGAGCTCAGCAGGCAACATTATTCTAAGGAAAGATGCATTCAGTGTTGATCACTGCAGAACCACTGAGACCTGTGAAATCAGCCACAGTGTAGTGGCCCACAGGCATCTCACAGTGGTAGACTCCCCTGGCTGGTACTACAACCACACCCTACAGGACACGTGTGAGGTGGATAAATCTGAAATAAAGAGAAGCATGTATCTGTGTCCCCCGGGGCCTCATGCAATACTCCTTGTTGTTGGTTTGTCATCTGCATTCAATGCCTCCTACCAGAGAGCAGTCCAGGACCACATGAGTATGTTTTCAGAAGATGCCTGGAAGCACACAATCATTCTGTTCACCAGAGGTGATTGGCTGGGATCGAAAACCATAGAAGAGCGAATAGAGAGTGAAAAAGGTCTTCTGTGGCTGGTTGAGAGGAGTGGTAATAGGTATCATGTCCTAAACAACACAAACCACGGAGATGAGAAACAGGTAACAGAGCTCTTGGAGAAGATTGAAGAGATGTGGGCAGGAAACAGAGATCCTCACTTCAGAGTTGACATGGGGCAGGCACAAGAGATGGAGGCAAAGAAGGAGGCGGGGCAAAAGATGGCTAAGAGAATTATGGAAATGACCCAAAGACAATCAAGAATGCTACAGGAGTTATTCGGAGGTAAATCTAAAAAGGATCATCCATTTCATAAATTATACAGATTCATAATGAAATTACATCTTTAAAATCATTATTTTAGTATGATGATGAAAACTCTCTTTCCAGAAGAGATGAGGCTGCCGCTAACACACCTGAGGTTTGTAGTCATTGGTAGAAAAGAATCAGGAAAGAGCATGGCTGGGAACCGAATACTTTTTGAAGATGTATTTGGGCCAAACTGGATGAAGAAAGTAAGTACTGCTTAAATGTACATCAAATCAACCTAAATCTTTGGTAACTGTTTACTTATGTCTCTAGGAATTCCTAGATCAGACAGGAATCTCAACTGCTGTCAAACATCAAAACAGTGTTGGTGGACTAAATATCACTGTTTCTGAGGCACCAGGCTGGGATAAGAACATGATGGAAGCTGAATGGCTAAAAAATGAAGTTCTACACAGCGTCTCCATGTGTGCTCCAGGCCCTCACGCTTTTCTACTGGTTGTCCCCATTTCCAAAGCATTTACAGAGAGGGACCTCGCAGCAATGGAAGCAGTCTTGGAGCCTTTCGGCGAGGCAGTCTGGAGATACTGCTTTGTTCTATTCACTTGGGGAGACTGGTTGAAACATAGAACCATTGAGGAGTACATCGCCAGAGAAGGCAAAACCCTCCAGCGACTCGTACAAAAGTGCAGGAATGAATACCATGTTCTCAACTGTAATTTTTACATTCATCAAGAAGTCATTGACCTGTTCCCAAAAATCTACTGCATGGTGGCAAAAAACAAAGGCCACTACTCCACTATGGATGATGCAATGAGAAAAAAGCAGAAAGTGGCAAGACAGACTCTGCTGACAGAGGAGGAGTGGAACAGAAGAGAACAGGAGCTAATAGATCGCATGCTGAGAGCTGTCGTGCTTGAAAATGAACCAGTGCCACCACATATAAAGATGGCAGCCAGTCTTGATGGAGTCTTTGTTCCAAGCAGTAAGTTTGATTTCATTCCAAAAATTACAGACAAAATTTCAGGTCACAATAAATGCTCAGCTGCATATGATGATCACATTATAATTTATTTTGCATAATGTAATTAAGAATATAGTTGATATAAGGTTTGCATCACCCAAAACAAAATATATGAAGTAAAAATACAAGTATGTGAGGTAATCAGTTTTTCCTGTGATAAGTACACTACACAGCAAAAAAAAAAAAACCTCACCTGGATTTTAGTAAGGAAAGCTAAAGCAAAAGCCATCCATTGAATAATTAGTGAATTAAACAGTGTGGCATGTGCAGGAAGTTCTTTATTCTGAACTGATCCAGTGAGTAACTTCTCATTTCTTTAACAAACATCAGTTTGATAAAGAGCATTAAGATTAGACTGTATTTCAATAGAAAATGGTCATGTGGTCTGGTGAGTCTAGATTTAGGCCTACCCTTTTTCAGAGTGTTAGATGTATCAGGGTGAGAAGGGAGATGGATGAAACAACTCCCCATCATGCGTAGTGTCCACGGTACTGTGTACTATGTACTATATACAGTGTATTGTACTGTGGGAGCAGTGTTATGATCTGAAGTTGATTCAGTTGATCAGGTCTAGGTTCATTAATGTTATGTGTCCATAAAATGAGGTCAGTAAATACCTGAATACACTGAATGAGCAGGTTTTTACATTTTTCTTCTTTTTCTTCAAAAAAAAAAAAAAAATCTGAACTGTTTAGGTAGTGGAATCATGTCTGCACTGGTCAACTGTTTCTGCATTTATCATAATGCAAAGAAAATACATACTATGTAGTTAATTGTTGTGTTATTAGGTTTGTAAGAAAAGTCCAGAGTCTCCTTCTAATAGACACTGCCTGTGTCACAATGTGTTTTCTATAAATTTAAATCATATTAAAATAAGTGCACGGGTCCATCAGAGAATGCACTCAACACTTTTCTCAATTTTAGATATCTACAGTACATTGCTCATTTGTTGTAATTTCTATTTTCAGTGAGTGGAGACCTTCCCTCAGAAGCTGGAAGCACATTTTGGCATCAAAGAGCACATGCTAAAGTGTCTGAGTGGTTGAACATGTGGGTTAGACCTTCTGAAGTTACCTCTGGGGTGGAGAGCATGAGTGCCTCGGCCAGTTGGTTGGAGAACATGGATGAGAACTCTCTGCCAGATGACAAACAACAACAGAAGAGGCATGTTCTCCCAAAGAAAGTCCAAAATGCCACTGATAATGCCACAGTATCCAGAAACAATGGACAGACAAAACGCAGGAATTCCTGCTGACTGAGCAGGAGATGCTGCTGTGGTACTGATGGAAACCCTCAAATGAAGATGGACCCTCTCTTGGTGGATCCATATTTTTTAATTGTGTTTGGGATATCATATGATTTTCACCCCTTGACCAACTTCTGGCTGAAGGGGTATTTTAATCATTCTGTTTCCTGCCTGCCTGTCTGTCTACCTGCCTGTCTGTCCATTCAATGACATAATCACATTGAAGAATACATAGATATCTGCACCATATTTATAATGTGGATGCATTTTATCATGGAGCAGAAGCCTATTGAAAATAGGTCACCTTGACCTACTTTTTCAAGTTCAAATGGCCTTGGTCCTTGTGACATTATAATACATGAGTATTTTCAAATTTGCATATGTAAAAAGTTTTACTCAAAGATAATCTAATCTAAGTTATAGGGCTGTACCTTTCAAGAATCTTTCACTACATTAATATTATATATAGAACAGAATCTTACACTTTATTTGGCCAAAGGGTATTAAAAGAGCACATATTCTATTGTTGTTCTGGAGCAGGGGTAGGCAATACTCTTTCCAGTATTCATAGTGACTTCACGAAATTAAGCAAATGAATAATGAGACACACAGTACAGTTTACAAAAGGCTATTTGTCCCTGTCGGACTTGAGATGGCCCAGTATTTATTTGTTATTGCATGTTTTACACATCATTTTGTTAAAACAAATGTATTACAGGTCTATACTGCAATTTATTACATAAACTGAATATGGGAATAACTTATGTTACTCCTCACATTTGCTGCATTTTAAAAAAAAAAGTAATCAAAAAGTAAACAAGACATGTAGTTTTCCTGTAATATTTACCAATTTGTGTATGTCTATGATAGAAATTGTTGAAATAAAAAATGTCAGTAATGCTGTAGTATAAATTTTATGTATTTTACATCTTCTGTAATTTTAATTAATTCAT
>JAPSES010000069.1:4127492-4137944 GCA_029822895.1 Maxillicosta whitleyi | reverse complement strand
CATTAACTTATACATGATCATATTTTTGAGTCAGTTCCCAAATTAATTTTTCTCTCTATTCAACCTTTCTTATGGGATTTATCACCACTTATCTAAAAATCTACTTATAATCATGCATTTTCCTACATTTAATTTCCTATATTTAATGTAGATGTTCATTAAAACTCAGAGTATTTATTTATTTAATTATATCAGAGACAGAGAAAACCGACTTTTTCTGTGAAGATATCATTACCTGAACATAAGCCCAGTGTGTCCATGCACTGTCATTTATCAAACTCCATGGGTTTTACTGGTGAATTAATGTTGTAGAATACAGGTGTCAAACATGCAGCATGTGGGCCAAAACTTGGCCTGCCAAAGGATCCAAACTGGCCCGTGGAATGATTTTGTGAAATGCAAAAATGACACTGAAGATGGTGTCAAAATCATTTTAGTTCAAGTTCCACATAGAGACCAATATCATCTCAAGTGGATCAGCACCAGTAAAATATCATCATAACAACCAATAAATAATGAAAACTGCAAATTTTCTCTTTGTTTTAGTATAAAAAAGTAAAATTATATGAAAATGTAGACAAACTATCCTTTTACAATAAACATGAACAACCTGAAATGTCTTAACAAACAAACAAACAAAAATAATAATAATTTTAACAACATCCTGCCTGTTACTAAATGTTTTGTGCATTTGTTATTGTAATACACATGTGCAAATGATAAACTGAGGAAGAATATTGTTAAAATTGCACTTGTTTTTTTCTTAATTGCTTTTAGGTTGTTCATGTTATTTAAGGAAACTCTGTAGATATAAACATTTTCATAACATAATTTTACTTTTGTCACGTATTATTCTACTCGTCCAGCCAACTTGAGATCATATCGGGTTCTATGTGGTTAAACTGAACTAAAATGAGTTTGACACCCCTGTTGAAGAAGATGACACTGTTCACTACGGACACACTAAACGTCCAAATGATCACGAAAATACGAATAACTGTATTTTACACCAATTATTTTCATGTGTTGATGGGAATATTGAATCAACAGTTATTAAACATTTTAGATGAGTAGATAGTTTTGGTCGACGGTGGATGTTTGGTTTTCTATGAGCTAATACCGAAAAGTAAGTCTACTGTCGAGCCGTGTTACTTCTATTACGAGATAAAAACGCGCGTGAGCCTTACCGGCTTCCGTCGTGTCTCTTGCAGGGTACCTCGTCCTGTCAGTTTCTTGACTTTTGTTTCCAACGTCAGGGCAGCCCTCATCCCGGCTTTTCTCCGTCTCCTTCGCCGTTCTTCTGGCTAACATGTCAGAGTACAATGCGGTCTCGCCGCCTGGATCCGGGGTCCCTCTGGGCGGAGGGACAGCCGTAGGAAACGGAGCAGGAGGCGACAAGAAAGATGCGTTTGCGGACGCGGTGCAGCGGGCCCGGCAGGTGTGACAGCGGCATGTCTGAAACAGGGCTGGCTAATTAGTTAGCTTAAGGACTAGGGGGTGTAAACTGGGAGATATAAAGCGTCAGTGTTGTAAAATCAACAAAAATGTTAACACAGAGTTATGCGAGTAACACCGAGCAAGTTTATAATTTCACAACATTTTAATCAAGGTAGAAATTACAATTTATTTTCACCGACCTGAAGGGGACACCAGTAGTGTAGAGAAGAGGTGGTGATGTGAAGTATTCCCAAACAAAGCAAATAACCGTAAGACAATGTCAAAATGTGGTGAAACATTAAATAGAGGGACATTATAACTAAGCTCTGTAGCTCTGGAAAACATTAAGAGTCCATCGGAAAAAAAATCTGAGACCATGTAGATCGCAAGTGTGTCGGTAAAATGTACATTTTTGCCAAAGAAGTTTCTCCCATTTACAATTAAGATTTTTTTTTTTTTAAGTTTACAGACCTCAAATAATACAAATAACACAAGATCATATTTAGATTTTTAGGCAAAAAAAAGAGTCAGGGCTGTTTATTTGTTTATTTAGATCCTATTAGCTTCTGCATCACTTCTACAGATATTCATGCTGTTTTTTTTATTTTATTTTATTACAGTTTATATTTAATGCATAACAAGAAGTACAATAATATATCCACTGAAGAAATTTAAGTTCCATGTCCTCATACAATAAATGATACTATCACCTTTCTTGTGTCTCAGAGATTACAGTTGGGTGCTTAATGTCTATTCGCCATATCTTGATATGATCATTTCTAGGTCACATGGCTTATGTTTTTTTGTAATTTAATTAATGGCTCTTATTTATGGCTTATGTTTATACCTTGCATATTATGTATACATAAATGCTAATATAAGCACACATTTCAGCGACAGTAAAGGACAACGTTTTCTCTGTTTGTCATGTTATTGTCATTGTATCTTTCAGATTGCAGCCAAGATCGGAGGTGATGCTGGTCCTCCTGTGAACAACAGCACTGCATCCGATGGCTTTCCATTCACTGCTCAGAAACGGCCGCTAGAAGATGCAGGTAGTGTTGACTGGTTTTAGATACAGAAGATATGAGTCTGTTCCACACCGAGGTATAGTACTTACCTGTGTTTTTTTTTTTCTCACTGGACAGATGAGCCTGAAAGTAAGAAGCTGGTTGCACAGAGTGATGTGGAATCAACCAAAGCTCTGTGTGAGTTTAACAGATTTCCACTTTTACAGCATTCCTATTCCTAAGTGTGTCTCTTTTCCCTTTTGTCTGTGCTTCCCATGCATTGCTTGTGTGACCTTCTACTTCCAAACCCCCGCAGTAATCCAAAACCTCTCTCTTTCTGTGTTTTCTTACTCTGTTTTCATTTGTGATGCTGATCTCAGCTATTGGTGCACAGCTTGCTGCTCTTGCACAACAAAGGTAAGATTTCACAGTTTTCACTTGTGCATTGTGAATGTGTGTGGCATTATTTTACCAGGTCAAAACCAATGCTGTACATAAACTACATTTATAAACAATACATAGTTACTTTACCTTTCACTACCATCACTTGCTGATGATACCAGACCTTCGTCCATCACAGAGGAGTATACTGTTCCAGACAGCATGGTGGGACTCAGTAAGTGCAGCCCAACACTGTTAAACCACTCATTATGCCAAACTACTCCCTTTCAGTGAAGAACTAGAAATGCTCCATGTTTTCTCTCTCTCTGTTTTTTTTTTTTTTGTCACCAGTTATTGGCCGTGGAGGTGAACAGATCAATAAGATTCAACAGGATTCAGGTTGTAAAGTTCAGATTGCTCCAGGTACAGTACGCATATTTTAGGATTCACCTTAAACACATTCCAGTTTATATTTGTGTTTTGAATGCAGAGGTTGGCTACATTCAGTATTTACTCTATTTGTGTATGTATCCAGACAGTGGAGGCCTCCCAGAAAGGAGTGTCTCTCTAGCAGGTTCCCATGAATCCATACAGTAAGTGTTTCCGAAATGTCACTAATAATGCAGCAGCTTACCTTGTTTGCTTTGTTACTGGTCAACTTTTCTCTGATGGTAGGAAGGCTAAGAGGCTGTTGGATGAGATTGTGTCTCGAGGAAGGGGTACACCTCCTTCTTCTTATCATGAGTCCACTAATGGGCAGAACGGCTCAGTTCATGAGATGATGATTCCTGCTGGCAAGGCTGGCCTTGTCATTGGAAAGGGAGGAGAGACCATTAAGCAGTTGCAGGTACATTGGTCTTGCTTTGTAACTTTAATAATAATTTAATGTGTACCTAAAAACAAAATGTTCCTTGGCCTTTGTGATGTGGTGACTTTATTTCCTTACTGCTAGGAACATCAAATGTAGTCAACAGAAAGGAGCATTGTTGTGATGTTTAATTGTGTAATAATTCAGGAGCGTGCAGGAGTGAAAATGATCCTGATCCAGGACGCTTCTCAGGGACCTAATGTTGATAAGCCATTGCGCATTATTGGAGAGCCATACAAAGTCCAGGTAAAACTGTCGCATAAGCTTAAATAGTTGAAAAATATCATTGATCTTTACTGCTATAACCATGATATTTTCTTCTTTTAGCAAGCCCAGGAAATGGTGCAGGAGATTTTGAGGGAACGAGACCATGGTGGCTATAGTGAAAGAAATGAATACAATTCCCGAATGGGAGGAGGCATAGATGTGAGTTTGTGTGAAGAAAACTTCAAAATGTGACTGGTCTTTGAATGAAATCAATGAAGATGAATTGTAACTGGCGTGTTTTTCAACTAGATCCCTGTACCACGACACTCGGTTGGTGTGGTCATTGGTCGCAACGGAGAGATGATAAAGAAAATCCAGAATGATGCTGGGGTTCGCATACAGTTCAAACAAGGTACGACAGAATAATTTTTACTGAAATGAAAATTAGACAAATTTTAATGTAGTAATCGTATATATTTATATTAAAATGGATTTCTTTAACTTTTTATGTCAGATGATGGGACGGGTCCTGATAAAATTGCACACATCAGTGGTCCACCTGATCATTGTGACCACGCATCCCAGATCATCAGCGACCTCCTGCAGAGCATCAGGGTCAGAGAGGAGGGTCAGGGGGTATGGATCACAAACCCATGCATAAACTGGCCCAATATAAAACATGAATTTTTATGATCATAACTTGAAATGTAGTGAAGTATGCAAACTAGTTGTGACTAGGACTGATAAATGTGGTTAAATAAAAGAGACTGTTTTGTGTACATGTGGTACTGTGCTGTACCGTTCTGTTGTGATGAAGGTTTGTCTCCTGCACAGGGACCCTCAGGCCCACCTGGTGTGCCTGCAGGCAACAGAGGGCGAGGTGGAGGACAAGGTGGCTGGGAACCCCCTGCTGGGGAAATGGCCTTTTCTATTCCTGCTCACAAATGTGGGCTTGTAATTGGCAGAGGAGGGGAGAATGTCAAGTCTATCAACCAGCAGACCGGAGCCTTTGTGGAAATATCCCGTCAGCCACCTCCCAATGGAGACCCCAACTTTAAACTATTTATCATCCGGGGTTCACCACAGCAGATCGACCACGCCAAGCAGCTTATTGAAGAGAAGATCGAGGTATTGGACATTTTGATTTTATTCATAAGACATGGACCTCAAGCAGCTGACCCAAGCTGCAATCATCTTAGAAATACCACTGAAATTCTAGACTGGCAAATTAATCTGATGTCTGATTATGTCCTGTGTTCCAGGGTCCATTGTGTCCAGTTGCCACAGGGCCAGGTGGGCCCGGCGGGCCTGGTCCTGCTGGTCCTGCTGGTCCATATAACCCCAGCCCATACAACCCTGGGCCACCACAGTGAGTTGCAACATTTACCATAGCATGGCTTTGGGGGTTGTCATAGAATCAGTGGTGCAGTGTGATAAATGAATAGAAAATAAACACATAATAGAAGCTCATCTATTAAAAAAATGTTGGTTATGGTTACTTTCATCTCACATAACACTAATACAGCGATAGTGACTATTTTCTCTGAATAAATTGGTTATCTGCAGTGGGTTTATGTCAGCTGTTGGTATCACCTCAGCTTACTTCAAACTTCAAACCAAAAACTGATATTATGCACAGAACTATCAAAAACCTACTGGGTATCAGTTGCTTTTTACTGGCTCCGGAAACAAAAAAGAAAAGGGTCAATTAAAGGCTCCCAATGTCATTCACTAGGAAAGAGCTGTTAACAGTCAACTACAGAAAATCATGTGTTAACTGTCTCTGTAGCTTTACTCTGGTATATTATTAGGACAAAGGTTCTTAAAAGGTTTTAATTTAGTATTTTTCTTCCTCAGTGGTGGTCCTCCAGGTCCTCAGTACACGCCTCAGGGTTGGAGCAACACCTATCAGCAGTGGCAACCCCAGGCACCCCATGACCCAAGTGAGTCACGTCTAACTGTAGCTTGGTTTTGTGGATCGGTAAAGTTTATTTCTACTCATTTTAGAAAGTTGACGTTCTACATAATCGCACATCAAATCAACTCCCTTCAGTTACTCATATGGACGTATGTTTTAGTTAAAGGTTCAGTGTGATGATCACAGGAGATTGGGCTGTTTTATATCTACAGAAGGGAAGGGTTGGCTCATGGAATTCCCAATGTTTTTACAGTGCTTAGAATGAGCTTTATTCTCTTTTTTTCCAGTGTTACTTTGCTGCCATCTACTTTGCTGGAAATGGGTCCAGAGTTATTATCCCTTTACAAAATGTATTATAAAATATAATGGACTCACTCTCACTAGTAGCTTCATTCACATATAGTCACAGAAAAAATTATTAGACCACCCTTGTTTTCTTCAATTTCTTTTTCATTTTAATGCCTGATACAATTAACGGTACATTTGTTTGGACAAATATAGTAACAACAAAAATAGCTCATAAGAATTTAATTTCAGAGCTGATATCTATTAATTTTTCATGTTTTCTTGATAAAAACCAAAGTCACTGAAGTTCATACATCAGTAGCTATGTCATTTTACTGACAAAAACAGTGCTTTTGGACATTCCATGTTTTTGCTTTTTTAGTCACATAATACACACAGGAGTTATTACTTGATTGCATAACTATTGTTTCTGATGACTTTTGATGGTCTAATCATTTTATAAGAGACATGTTGTTGTTGTTGCTGCTGCCCAAAAAAATCCATGAGTCGCATTAAATGTGTTGACGTATTTCCCGACCTTTTCCCTCATATATCTGCTGTATTTGTTAAATATTTTACTTAGATTTTACGCTCTCATTTATGCTGAAGTTTATTGTAGCTAGTAGATAGGTATGGATAAGTTGATACTTGGTAAGAGATAGTATAGCTTTTTTGGAAATGACCTAGATATGTGCAGAGAGTAGGTTCTTCTGGGGATTACACAGTGGCTGTTGAGATGCATAAATGCGTACAAACACATTTTTTCTGTCTAATTTAATTCAGTTTTCTTCTAGATCAGTTTCTTTTTTCCTTGTTTTTACAGGTTTTATATATTTTTTATTTCCTGTATAAACTCAAGCTCATAATTGTTTTCCTCCTGCCTTCCTGTCTATGGTCCTAACTCTAGAAGGGTTCGTCCTTCATCTTAATATCTTCCTCGTCCTATGTGTTACTTATAGTACTACTACTTGAAATACATTCAGGATTGCTTGGAAAAATTGAGCCTTTGTGGATCCTACTGTGCTACTTAAATTATTGCAGTAGAGTGATATTTGATGATATCTAGTGGTGAAGTTGAAGATTACAATCAACTGAAAACCTGCCTACACACGTACAGAGGTGGCAAATAATGAGCCATTATGGACAGTGGTTCTTGTGTTCATCCTTGGCTTTTTGTTACGGGATAAATAACTCTGGATGCCTTCTGCGATAAAACAGAAGAATAGGAGGAGGAAGTCCATTCAGAGCTGCTGTGCAACACGATCAGGGGAACCCGCTCCCTCTGTTGATACAAACACCTCTATTATTTAAAAAAATCACATTAGTTCTTACTTTTGTGTAATTTTACCATAATGCTTAAACTTACTTATGAGTGTTATATTCCACTTCAGCAATCAGATCCCCTTAAATCTGTCTAAATCATTCACTGTCTTTAACTCTAGGATGATCAACAGGAGAACTGATGGAAATGTTGTTGTGTTTTCCAAGAGCAGCTCTGGCTAACCCTGTTTTTGTTTTCCCCCTGGTCTCCAAGCCCGGTCTCCAGGCCAGTAGCAGGAGCTCACCCTCACCCTATGAGGACCTCACCCCCTCCACCCTGCATCTTTTCTAGGCAAGGCAGCAGCCAATGACCCCAACGCAGCCTGGGCAGCCTACTACGCTCAGTACTACCAGCAGCCATCTGGGGCTGTGCCAGGACAATACCCTGCAAACCCACCTGGAGGGGCCCTGGTATCAGGTGACCAGAACCCACCGGCACAGAACCCAGGGAGCCAGCCAGACTACACCAAGGCCTGGGAGGACTACTACAAAAAGATGGGTGAGAGTGCTAAGGAAGTACTCTGTGAAATGTGTAGTAGTGAATGATTCAGTGTATTTAAACAAAAGAACACTGATCTCAGTCTGGTCTCACTTTCAGCCCAGGCTGGTGGTTCTGCTCCTGGAACCGCAACTACAGCACCGAATCCAGCACCAGCAGGAGGCGCTACATCCTCAACAGGAGCACAGCCGGACTACAGTGCAGCCTGGGCAGAGTACTACAGGCAGCAGGCTGCCTACTATGGACAGACCGGACAGGCCTCGAACCAGCCCCCGACTCCACAGCAAGGACAGGTTGGTACAGAGGTTGGTGTTCATCCCCATTTGGAACATACTTTCTTGTTTCTCTAGTATCTTTTGTCTGCTGTATTTAACATTTAGGAGTCAGTTTCACTGGCTAACAGGAGAAAAAAATACCTGATTTTACCTCAGTGTTTTTCCAATGTGTGCTGAATTGAACGTCACCTTCCATCAGCTTGACTCAGAATTTTTCTTAAAGCAACATCATGGAACTTTTGTTTGCAGGGTCCCCCTAAAGTCAAGAAACAGGGTTGCCTGTAACAACTGTTGTAAAATCTGTATCTCTGTAATCCTCACGCATTTGTTGACAAGCCATTGATGCTGGCAAACTTCCTGAGGCAAGACAATTAATGTGAGTTCAACTGTGTCTTGAGGCCAGGTGAAGTAGACTAACAGCATTTTATAAAAACATTACTGTGTGATGGTTCTGACCTGACAAACCCCCATTTGTTATGGCAAGCTCGTTTAGGCCATAACAGCATATGGAAGACCACATGGTTGACTGACTTCAAAAATGATTATTCTTTATTTTTAGAAGACAAGGGGCCAAATCATGGTTAATGGATTCACAGCCCAGGAAGCGAGCAATAGAGCAGGCAGAGGAAGCCTGGCTTGTAGGCCATTCCAACTAGGTGTGGCTTGTTAGCAATCTTGAGTCAGCCACACCCCAAAGTCACCAGACCATGTTTTCTAAACCTAGCACCAGATGGAGCCAATTCTCTGGAAATGCATCAACTGTAAATGAAAAAAAATTACAAATAAACAGATCTGTATAACAGTCTGTAACTAATGGGTCATTGTGGGAATAGATAACGCATTAAACAGAAGGCTATGATTTCAGTAACATGGCCTGAAAGATAATAAAATTAAATGTAGAAGATTTTATAGAAGAACTTCATAGTCTAACAGTAATACCACCACGTTTCCATGAGTGGATCTTTCAGCTCATGCCAGCGAGTGAAAACTGGGCCAATATTCACCCTATTCCAGCCTCTTTTTTTATTATTCTCTTTTTCCTTTCTTCTGCCATGTTTCCACTATATGGTACCGACTCGACTCGACTGGACCTTTTTGCATTTCCATTATGTAAAAGAATCTGGTACCTGATACTTTTTTTAGTGCTTACTCGGCTGAGGTTCCAATACTGCAGACCACTGATTGGTCAGAATGTTGTCTCTGTGTCAATGTGTGACCCGCCATTAAAAAAAAAAGAATCAGAAGTTTACAGTAAATATACCAGTAGATTAATCCATGATGACTGCCTGCAAAATGACACCATGGTCAATCAAGGAGGTTCATACATTTCTATCCTTGGTGACTGATGGAATTAAATTCAGTGTGACCTTGACGGGACAACACGCAATGAGCACGTTTGTCAACAACTCTCTGAAAAGACATCATTGGAAGTAGCACAACATCACTATGACCAGGTATTCTAAAATCGGTAGTATCCTGTAATGGAAACGGTCTCCAGGAACAGTACCTGAGTCGAGTCGAGCCAGTACCACATAGTGGAAATGCGGCTTTTGTCTCTCTGGACAACACCCTTACCCTCTTTGCGTTTCTTGCTGCTTGAGCAAAGACCATTGGCCTATTTGTAGCTTTCCTTCACTCTTAACTTTGTTTACCTGCCTCGTTTTTTGAAGGTGGAGGGGACATGTGACATATGCTGTAAAGCAGTCCAATTTTGTTGTTCTCTGTGTAAGGGTTACAACCCGAAACCAGAAGTTACATAGTGCCAGTGCAGGCGATACACATGCTCTGGAGCGGTGATGAACCTGGTGCAATTGAACCTATTGTAAATTGTTGTACCACTAAAATGACCAGGAAAATATAGTTTGAAGGAGAAAAAAAAACTCCATAGTGTCGCTTTAATACACTGTTGCACATAAAGTCGGAATAAAATATTTTTACCTTCTCTCATGAAATGATGTGACTGTGAGTTATTCTTGATAAAGTGTAACTGGGACTTGGTAAGTAATCATTGCACCTGATTGAGGAGGATTACTAATGTGCATGAGTAGGAATAAAAAGAAGAATGTGTCTGAAACCGCAATTATTCCAACTTAATGGCCAGTGGTGTATTTCAGACTTTATCTCTTGTGCATGTGACAGTTTCCTGCTGTAGAACCAACATTAAAGGGATAGTTGGGGATTTTTGACATGAATCTGTATTTCATCCCCGTCATCAGTGTAGTACATCCACACTGACTTACCCCCGACAGTGT
>JAPSES010000069.1:4097927-4127392 GCA_029822895.1 Maxillicosta whitleyi | reverse complement strand
ATAATGTGTTAATAATTTCACACATAAGTCGCTCCAGAGTATAAGCCGCACCCCTGGACAAACTATGAAAAAAACTGTGATTTATAGTCTGGAAAATACAGTAATTTCTGTCCATGATCCCTGTTAAATAAGCGAAATTAAACTTAGCATCTTTATGTCATGCTGTGATTTCACCGGTTTGATTTATTCAGTGTGTGATATTTAATCCCATAAAGTGTGGATGTGGCAACCAAATCAATATCCTCCAACCCACTCTCACCTACAGCGGCTCCATTAGAGTCTGTGTTTGTTTTATCTGGTCTGGGTTCTTTTTTTTTTTTTTTTTTTTGTAGTTAAGGGGATAATAACTGTAGACCACACAGTAATGCACTTTAATGCCTTAGAGCACCGGCAATAAAAGAGAATAAAGAAGAAGAGGAAGTCTGTTCTGAGCTACAGTAGAAACATACACAGTGGTGATCCACATCTTCTGCACATATTTTCATTTTCAGAAGATTAAACCCTAATAGAAATGTCATTTTAATTAGTAATTGCCATTCCTGCAATTATATTACAAACTGGATTTTTAAGGAATATTAATAGTCTATTGTTTTGGGGGGGTTTCAAATAATTTTTATGAAGCTTGGTCTCCTCAGGACCCAAATTTACAAAAAACACATAATAAATTGTCATTGATTTCCATTTTTACTGATTCCCTACTGTTAAAAGTGTCTCTGAAAGTATTTTTTCATGCTATATTTTGTATTTTACACTGTTTTTATGTCATTTATTTCATTTTTGTCCAGTGTCTTTTACATCATGTACAGCTTGTTATGTATTTTATTTATTTGTTAAATTATTTGATGATGATAATAATGGGGGGTGGGATTAAATAGGGTTTCTTCTTTCCCCTTTTTTTCGAGTGTAAATGAATGATTTTGGAATTTTGAACTTGCATGCATGACGTAAATGCTCGAAATAAACAAATGATGAATGAATTTCACATGGACAACACACAATACATATACAAAAACATAACCAAGAGCTAATTTTCATTCATAGTTTTAAGTATTTTATATTAGATCGTGGTCATTTTAATCTTTTACATGCTTTCTGGCTTTCACAGTTCATCCTGTTGCATCTTTTACACTACATTTGTTGAATAAAAAGACATTATCCATTTATTTTACTGGTTATAAAGTAGTAGTCCAATTTTTATTTTTTATTTGTTTGCATAAAATGATACTTCTTTAAATTGGCAATAGTAAACCAGCTCTGAAAACTATTTTTCCATTTAATTTTTTTTTGTTGTTGTTTTTTTTACAAAGAACAGTTAAAAAAAGATCCTTGAGAGACACCAAATATTTCTCTCCTTCTGAACGTACATCTGTAAAAAACAAAAAATACCTCAAGGCATCTTCAAGTGACCCTATCTATCCTTACTTTCACCTTATAAACTCTCATAAATCAAACTATCCACTCGGGCAAGAGCGCAGAAAAATGTTTCAAATCATTTTCCAATCCTGCTTCCAGTTATACTTGTCAGTGTGATGCAGTGACCTTAGATCTTGACCTATAATTCTGAGTTTTATATCCGTGAAGCTCAGCCTTGCTCTGTGTTGAAAAGCCAATGACACCATAAAAACATCTTGTTAAATGCGCTGTTAAATCATGATGAGACTTATTTTTCCTCCTGCCCTTTCTGCTTGTTATCTGGTTCAATTCACACAATTTATTTTTTGGAGGTAAAAGCTTTGCTGGTTAAAAAAAAAAAAAAGTGGAATATTGCAGAGACAGCAAGCGAATACAAGCCTCTCGTGACAGTTTCAAGGTGTTTCACACATGTTTTTAATGACGCTTCGATTAAATTTTATAGTTGATATCAAGGACTTAAGTGTCTGAAAAATTATAAGATACAAAAAGGTCACTCGTCGCATCTGTAGAGGTAAAGTCCTTTAAATGAAATATGCTGTTACTTAAGAAAAAAGCCTTCCAGTGCATGTTGTACACTAAAAAACTACAGTGTTTCTGTGGCTGTGAGCCTGTTTCCTTATTTAAAATGTGTGGGTGTTGTTAAAGCTTCTTCACATGCTGTACTTCTAATATTTTTATAAGGATATAGGTCACTTAGATAGAAATTCAGCTATTCACTTGTGATTTTTTTCCCCCTCAAGGCATGGTTTTTAGTAGAAAAATAGTCCTTGTGATGCTTGCTTTGATAAAACAATTTAAGCTACTAGTCAGATTTGTGGATTTATTTCCAGATAAAATAATGAAGCCTAAAACATATACGTATATTGTATCTTAATCATTGTTTTCCATGTGATGTAACGTCTGTCTGAGACTGCATACAGTCTGATGTTGTTTTTCAACACATGTGATGTGTCACTGAGCATTATGGATTTCTTTGTGGTAACCCTCAAGGTGTTACTGTTCCTCCTGTTAAAGGATGAATCTACCCCTAAGACCAGCTATGATATTTACACTGCAATCGGAGAGAGAAACAGAACAGGGTTTGTCTTCAGTTAGTGGCTCATCACCACAAATAACAAGAAATCTTATGAAAATGTAGCTAATGGATGTCAGTTATTAGGACAATACACAAAATATGTTTAACCTTTACAACTTCTGAAATCTTTTGCCTCTATAACGTTCATACTTCAACTTACCATTTAGCAAATTAGCACAAAAACAAGTGGTACAGGTATAACAAACCCCGCCCCTCACACGTATTGTGGCTTATTTTAGCATCGATCCAGCTGATGTCATCATGTCTACAAGTGTGCTGATGTCAGCATATCAGTTGTTTCTATATATGTGCCAAGTTTGAAGTAAATTGAAACAAAATTGATGTTTTTATAGATATCTTTTATAGACAGAAATCTTGCCAATTATAAGTAAATGGGAGGAAAAAAAGATGTAAAGAATTCAGAACAAAATTGAACAACCAGTTTTCTCAAATGGTAATCACATCTATTCTGGGTCTGGATCAGTATATAAACCAAATTTAGTATGAATTCACCCAATGGTTTTGCTGCTACAGACATTTGACATTTGAAATTTCTATTATAAGTAAATGAAGGGTTAAAATTTCATAAAAAATGTGAAATTTGACCTATGTTTTCCAAAATTATCTATTATCTAATTATCTATTCTGGGTCACTGGTAATCTATAAACCAAATTTGGTATGAATTATAGAGCGCTAACAAACAAACCAAACCAAAAACAATACTCCCTGCCTAATGACTTTTTTTTTTTTTTTTTTTAACTTTTTTTTTAACTCTTAAAACAGTTTCAGGGATAAAACAAAAGAAGAAACCATAACATAAATGTGAAATCGAAGCAGCAGGAATCAGATTTTTACCTTGCACATGTAATGTAACTTAATCATGAAGTTAAAGTGAGTCTCTACGGCTGTTCTTAGTAGAAACACTGACCACCCTGTCCTGTTGGTACTTGATTTGACACACTGGCTGTCCTGGAAGTCATTACTGGGGGCAGCAACAACAACAAGGACATCTCTGAAACTGTCAGACATGTTGAAAAATTGAACACAGATGTAAAGTATAAATAACTTCCAGAACTCAACAATAATAGTATAATGAAAATAACACAATCTAGGTAGTTTGGTAACATAGTGTGATATTAGTGTACGTCTTTGTCATGTTGCTAATGGCTATAACTGATGACATTTGTGAGGTAATGATGTTGCTGTGTTGCCTGGAGAAAAACAAAAAGTCAACAACATAAGCATAGCAAGCACAGAACTAACACCTGGTTTGTACTGGTGGAAAAGGAGTAACTGGGTAAATAGATGAAATAAATATAAAATATTATGTAATTTTAACGTGATTTACACGCTATAGTTTTAATCTAAAGATAATATTACCCACCATCGTCATCAAAATACCAGATATCTTTCAGGAACTGCATTACATAATGAGTCTGTAAAAGCCATTACTCTGTGAACAAGTTTTGTCCTGTACTTTTCCCACATTTGACCTCCACTGAAAATAAAAGCTTAATTTCCAGAAGGACAGGCTTGACATGAAAGGATGTGGTATGAATAATTTTTGAGATCATGTGACAAGCTAATGAATCCAGATTTAATTAGAATGAGAACGCCTAATTACCGCTGATGGCAATCATATCTGCAAAACCACTGCTAAAGGTCAGTTCTTGGGCTTTCAATGTTATTCACTCATTCATTCGTTCATTTTCTGAACCTGCTTTTTCCTCACTGGGGTCACAGGGGTCACTCGGAGCCTATTCCAGATACTTATGGGTAAAGGCGGGGTACACCCTGGACATCTCACCAGTTCATCATAGGGCTGAACATATAGAGACAAACAATCACTCTCATAGTCACACCTATGGGCAATTTAGATGAACTGATGAACCTATCAGTGAATGTGTTTGGATGGTGGGAGGAAACCAGAGTACCCAAAGAAAAGCCACGTAGATACAGGGAGAACATGCAAACATCACACAGAAAGGTCCCACCATCGACTGGTGTTGGAATCTAAATCATTCATCGTATCACATTTAATACTACATTCTACTAAGTTCATGTGAAGATAAGAAGATTCATTGTTGTATGTGTTGTCAAAACACATCCTGTGGCAGGCAAGGTAGAAAAATAAAAAACTGCATTTTTAGGTTTGAACCTGTTAAACTCCGGGCCATTTGTTTCCAGTGGGAAATATTTCAATGTAACACAAAATGATGGATCAAGAGATAGCAGAAGTTTCTGTCATTTAAACCAAGTTTCAATCAGAAACAGTAAAAGTAAAACAAAATTCATAATCATAACCTTCTGCGACCTTTATTTTTGCTTCTTTGTCTCATTCAGTGTACATCGTACTGTTAGATCTGCTAATTGTTAGCTTAGCAGTGCAGTTTTTTTTGCCCCCCCCCCCCCCCCAAAAAAAAGGTAACGTAAGGGTTTTTGTGGTTCGATTTGTTTGTTAACACTCTAGCAGCAAAACTATTGGTTGAATTCATACCAAACAGGGTTTATAGATTTCCAGTAGGAATAGGAATAGATCTGATTACATTTTGGGAAAAGTAGGTTTAAATTTTGTAATGAATTTTTTCATTTACTTATAATGAGTGAAATGACAAATGTCTACAAAAACAACATGCCAAGTTACTTCAAACTTGGCATATATATAGAAGCAATTGATACGCAGACATCAGCACATGCATAGACATGATGACATCAGCTGGATCGATCCCAAAATAAGCTACAATATGTGCGAGGGGCGGGGCTTGTTGTGCCTGGAACCACGTGTTCGGATTATGTTTTGCTGTCTGACAAAGTGATTTTAGCTAACATTCTTCTACTTTTTGCATGGATGTATAGCATGAGTATATTGCTACAAACGGAACAAAAACGGAACTGTGACTGCTCTTGTTACCATGGGCAACCAGTCTAAAGAAGCTACAGCTACATTGTACTAAACAAATATAATGATGAGAAGATTAATTTTGTTTATATAGTCAAAACACATTCTGTTTCAACCAGGGTTGGAAAAAGAAAAAAAAGAAGTGCACTTTTAGGTCAGTTAAAACATGAAGTTAGCTCACCTTGATGAGTGCCTCCAACTCATCACTTGTTACACATGGATGTTTCTCCAAAAATGTAGTCTTCTCCAGGGTGATGTTATCCTTCAGTTCTTTCTCGAACGACTGCTCCAGAGCTTCGAATGTCAGACCTCCACAGATAAGGTAGAGAAGAACAACCACGAACACAGCCACCACAGTCTTCCACTTCATCACTGAGTGGAGCGCTGAGGCCGCACCATCGCAGCTGGTGTCCATGCTGGCCACCACGCTGGCAGAGCGTGACGAGATCGACAGGCGTGGCAGCGGGCAGTGGCCGTTGGCCTTTGGGTCGCAGCCCATGGGGTTCTGCATGGTTGCCACACTGGCCTGGACAAGGCTTGATTTGACCATGCCAGGCTGGGATTTTTTGGGTGGGACCAAGTTGGTCTGGACCGCCACTAGACAGACAGACATAAGAAAACAGAGAAATGGGTTAACCCTAAAAGACCAAAACATCCACTAATGACCATAGGAATCCACTGATTTCAAACGTTTAACAACCAAGAACCACTTAACATTTTAATACCTGTAAATAACGCAGGTAAAATGTAGTTTCTTAGCTTTTCATATGACCCGTTTGGATATTCAGAGGCTCTGTAGTGAACGTGGAAACACTGTCATCTTGGATAATATTGAGTTACAAGTAAAACCTGTGTAGTTTGACAAAGATACTGGTTATATATATAAAGACTGCTTATATATATTCCCTGTTCTCTGTTTTGATGTAATAACCTTTGAATTTTCTCTGAACTTTTGTGAACCTCAACATGATAAGTGAAATAGGGAAAAATTTCCACTAGAAAAATGCAAAATGCAGAAGATAATATAATGATAATTGTGATAAAACACTGAAGAAAGGTTAAATGTAGAGAGAAACTCATTTGATGTAGGTGTTTAAGGGTTAATATACAAGCGTGTGACAGCTTCAGTGCTCCGTGGTTTGACTCTGCCAGAGGGATGAACACTGTTCCTCCAGAAAATTTCCCCTCATGTGATGCTTTCATTATCTTGGTTTGTAGTTAACATGTAGCTGCAAAATATCCCAATTTACAAGAATAGATCGATTGCATCTTGAGACTTGGATGATTTTAGACAAATAAAAATGTGCAAAACGTGACTAAAATCCCTTAAACTGTTACATACAAGATATGAATGATGTAAAGATACATCTATATGAGATTTTACATACTTTTCAGTTGTAGTGTGTTCCCAGATGACTCATTTTAGTTCAGTAATAATAAAAATATTATATTAATAATGCCATCTCCAAACTTTTCTCTATGTTTTAGAGTGAAAAACTAAAATTACATTATGAAAACATTTACATCTACAAGCTATCCTTCAAAAAATGAGAATGATATGAACAACCATGAAAAAACTGAACTTTAACAAGAAAAATATGAATAATTTTGACAATATTATTTATCAGCTTTTCATGTATATATGTGCATGACTACGAACAGATCCCAGTGGATCTAAAAACACACAACACATTTAGTAACAAGTGGAATATTGTTAAAATTGCACTTTTGTCTCTTAAGACAGTGCAGGTTCATATTCGTTCAGGTTATTCACCATTTTTGTGAAAGGATAGTTTATAAATGCAAACATTGTCATAATATAATTTTAGTATTTTACTGCTCTGACCCACTTTAGATCTAAATTAAAAGTATTCAGATTGAGATTCAGATTGACTTTTATTGTCACATATTTCAGAGCAAAACAAAACAACAGAACAAAATATTTCATAAATTTCATCCCCTCATCAGTGTAGTACATCCACACTGACTTACCCCTAACAGTGTCCTGTGAGCCCGGTTCTGGTCCGGTTTTGGTCGAAACGAAAGTAGTCCAGTAAGCTTTGCAGGGGTCACTAAAATAAAAAGTTTTTCTTCTAAAAACAACATGTGTTCAAAAGAGTGATTTATTTGGATCACAAACTAATGTCGACAAAAAAGTAACAAATCATAATCACTTGGCTCTACTTTTTCTCTCTTCGTATCCCTCCGCGCTGCCGCAAGATGACACTAGTCTACCTGTTTCACTGCTGAAAAAAGTTGTTGACTAGTGCACAGCAGTCAGCAGCATGACAGCGCACTGATAGTAAATGAGAGAAAATAGGACCAAGTGATTATGATGTGTGACCTTTTATGGACATTAGTTTGTGATGTAAATAAATCAATCTTTAGAACAAATGCTGTTTTTAGAGGAAAAGCGTTTTATTTTATTGAGCCCAGCAAACTTGCCGGACTACTTTCATATCGACCAAAACCAGACCAGAACCGGGCTCACAGGACACTGTCGGGGGTAAGTCGGTGTGGATGTACTACACTGATGACGGGGATGAAATACAGATTCATGTCAAAAAAATCCCAAACTATCCCTTAATCAGTTATACATTTGGTTGAAGTCTGTTAGTGCTTTCACCATGCTCATTATTTCCATCTCCCAAACTGTGTAGGAAGAAAATCATGTTGTGAGAGACATTTTGTGACTCATTTGTTCATATGCTTTTAACATGTGTTCAGTTATTTGATCATAACACAGTGCTTTATTGTTTTATTTATCCATTTACTCAAATGATTCCCAAGCTGTATTTACTTTCTAGTATTGAAAACATCTACATTTTAATTACTGGGAATTTATACAACAATGGTGTGGTATGATGCTAATGGCTTTATATTGAGTTATACATAATATTAAAACCCTGACATACTGAATAACTTAGAATAAATTTAGGTAGAATTGGATGTTTTTCCTCCAGTAGCAGACTTTCTTTTAACCCAGTGTTCTACAATATCTAAAAGCTCTATATTTTTAAGTTTGAACATTATTCTATAGTATTTGTTTTTGCTTTTAACAATTTTCTAGATGCCGTGAAAGAGCATGACAGAAGATTTCTGATGCTGAACTGAAGTAGGAAGAAAAAGAAGTGGATCCTGAACGTCAGACTAAAGTTTAAGCTGTTATGTTGTATTTATTTGTTGTTGTGTGGGGAAATGAAACCTATACTCTGTACTGTTTTCATAAAAACAGGAACTGGTTAAATATTCCCTGTGCTTTGCTGCTAAGGGGGAGGGAGAAGACTGATAAACTCATTTGACAGGTACACACTCATCACAAAGCTTATCATTGCCTCTGCATATACAGCCATAATATACATACACGGAAACATTGACCGGTTTATTTGACAGATAAGAAGAGAACGAGTTGCTAATATATCTTCCTTCTATTTTTATTTCCTCTTAACACTTCTACATCCAGGTTTTAAAGCACTTACCTTTATATCCCAGTGTTAAATAAGATGAATTGCACAGTTATTGTGTATCTGCTCCTGGTAATAAACCAGAAAAAACATTTTTACATCTCATTTGATCAGATTAATTGTTTTATTTTAGGTATTATTAATTTGTCTGGTGACTTTTGCATGGTGTATGGATAAAAGTGTTTGTACTAGTGTGAGTGAGCCAACATGCAACATTAAAAGAGTACATGGAAGCTACCAGAGGGGCAAAGTAAGACATGTAAAAGTAAGACTCGACAGTAGGAAAAGGATTTGCCTATTGGGGATAGTGGTTAAACTAATTTATAAATGTTCACATATTTTTAGTAAAATGATTGAGACCATGATAGGTATTCTTAATTCTGATATTTCTGTTGATCCCTAGGATTTATGCAAATTAAACCAGATTATACACCTCTGTGATATAAGTGGCTTCTAATTCACAGCCCTTCCATACGCACGAACCTCCAAACCATTATGTTTGTTACTTCACTTATTATTTTTTTTTTTTTTTTTTAAAGTAACTTCAGATTTAATTGCTTTCTGTCACACATTTGTCTGCAATTTGGGCAGGTATTCTACTGGCGGATATTGTTTTTCATCCATTACAGAAAGAAAAGTTTTTTCAGATTCAGTTTGTTATGAGTATATTATTTCTTTTTTCCTACTCGTGTTCCCTCTAGTGGGATGTTAGAAACTACAACAAAAATGTAAAACACTGACACATGCTGCTAGCAGACATTAACCTCCACTGCACTTTGTCTATGTAACTATTATGTAGTGGAGTATTTTACCTGTGGGATCATCGTGTCCTGTAGTACATGCAGTACATGTTTTCTGGAATGTCACATAAGGCTGCTTTTATAACAACACAGTCCCTGTGCAGTTTGAGGTTGCAGTTAAAACATCTTACATCAAGGCTGCATGTAATTGTATTTATAATTTTTTTTTTAAAGATTCCAGTTTTCTGTTATGTTTGTCTTCATTTTGTCATTGGTAGTGGGTAAAGGAGTGGAGTAGAGTCTTCCAGTGCGTCTCTTTAAAAGATATACTGTATATTGTATTTAACATTCAGCAATATTAGGGTTTGGATTTATATAGCTGTATCAGGTATGACTACTGTATTATTTGGGAACAGTGTTAATATCATTAATAAATGACCACCAGCAGCAATATTCTGAATTAAAAAGAGGTAAAATAACTTTGAAATGTGTGCTGAAAATGTTATTCTGTAGAGGTGAAACGCATCCTGTCATCACATAAATGGATTGAAAAACCACCACTAGGGGCCAATATTAGTCTTCAAATTTACTAGATCAGACTACAAAGGTAAAACCAATTAGACAAATGTGTCTCAAAAAATGTTTTTTTTTTTTTTGGAAAACGATCACTGAAATATGTCTGAGTTTTACACTGTGCAGCAGCTCATATTAGTCCAACATTAATATGAGACTATATTCAGGGTTCCTACAGATTTCTAAATTTAAGACCTATTTAAGTCTATTTAGAACAGAATTTAATGTCCATTTCACAGCCTATTTCAAAGCCATACTGGCAATATTTTGTGACTCCTAGAAGTTAGAAGACCATATTTATTTACTCCTAAGCTTTGATCCCCACTGTTCTGGTCATTTCTCATCAGGGGCTGCAAAGTTGGTCATAATTGGTTCCGAACGGGAACGGGTAGAACTGAGTAGATGTTACTTTCTATGCAGTTTGGACATTTAACAGATACATTTAAACCCAATACAACAAGTTTATGGCAACATAAGTTAGGACCTACCATCTGAAATGTATTAATTCATTTTCTGAACCTGCTTTATCCTCACTAAGGTCATAGGGGTCACTGCAGCCTATCCCAGCTACTTTAGGGGGGGAGGCATGTTACACCTTTGATATGTTGCCAATTCAGCGCAGGGCTGACGTATAGACAAAAACCTATGGGCAGTATAGATTAACCAATTAACCTATCAGTGCATGTGTTTGGGTGATGGGAGGAAGCTGGAGTACCCACAGTGACACGGGGAGAACATGTAAACTCCACATGGAAAGGTCCCACCCTCATCGAGTGGTGTTGGAATCAAACCCAGGACCTTCTTGCTGTGCTATCCACTGCACCACTGTGTCACCCATATCAAATTTAATACCTTTTAAATATTTGTTTTTAAGGTATTAAATGCAGAAATGACTATCAAGACTTTTAAGACCCTGCAGGAACCCTGTATAGTTTGTCATCATCTGTGTGTTCTAGTCATTTGATTCCAAATCTACAGATTGATTGTTTTGTAGGTTTGATTCTTTCAAATTACGTCTTCTACCTTAAACGTTACAGTTCACTTTGTACTTGAATTCTTAGCATCTAATGCACAAATAGAAAAACAGTCTTTGTGGTTTCTACTTCATACACCAATCTTAACAGCGGAAACTGTCATGTACTGTATGTTTGTGTGCTTCTCAGAAGTGAGTTCTTAGAAATGTTAGAATTACTCAGATCACAGCTGCCTAACAACTAACTTTAACACTTGAGTTTTCACCACAAAACATAAATGCTGATGTGTGATGGTTGAACTGTCTTTGTTTTATGCTCAAAACTGTGACTTTTGTTGAACTTTGAAGAAAATTGTCAACAAGGAACACAAGTGCAATTTTAAAAATTCTTTAATTTATATCTTTAAAATTAAAAACATCTGAATTGCATTCTACCACCTCCAAAGGCACAGTCATACTTATAGCTGACCAAATTCATAAAACACTGCCACTGAACATCTTTTTTTCTCAATTAGTTTCGTACATAAGAAACAATGCACTATAAAAATGACTAAACATTTTTTTTTTTTTTAACTGGGTAAACAATGGCCATTCTATATGCTGTTGATCATTAAAAGACTGGAGTGATATGTACTCAGCTGTGGTAGCATTTTACTCCATAAAAAGGGTCATTAATGTGCTGGTTTGAGGCTTGCAATGCCCGCTGAAAACATGTGCATTGTATTCCAAAATCCAAAAAATGACATGTTTACAACAACAACCAATCTTGACGAACAGTGTTTAAGAATAAGGATGTTTGAAGCAAAACAAAGCCATTGGCAGGAAGGTGGAAATGCAGATGAGATGAAGGTACAGTGAAGGGAGATGATGTGTTGGTGGAGGACTGTGCACAAAGAGCCATCAGATCTCTGACACCTGCACCCCACCTTTAAAAACACTTGAAAACAACTTAAAACAGTTCAGATCACTTTGTTGGAGTTTTAAAGACAATAGTCAATATGTGCAAAGAGGCAGGGCTTTAGCCTGGATGTAGAAAAGTCATCAGATATGATATAGATTTAATAACTGAACATACAATCACAAATCAATAATGCACACAAAGGTTGCTTACAATGTGTGACAACACAGCACCATACACTGCACAAGAGGTTTACTTAGTGACAACAAAATTCAAAATATTGGATAAATTTACAGTAGAATATAAGTATATCAGCGTTCTTATTCAGGCACAGTCCTCCTTTAAACATAGCGTTTAACAACTATGGAAAATGGGAGAAAAGCAAATAGGTTTGGCACAGACAGAAAGAAAACAAAAAAAGCTGAAATAAGGCAAGAAAATGATATGTCAGGGAAAATGAGGCCACAAAGGAACTTATGAACAGGAACGAAGCACTTTGAACATAAATATATGACACATACAGTACCTCTCCCATGGAACCAGATGTTCAATAAATGAGAGGGTTTTGCAGCAACTAATGAGAGCCCCACTCCCACAGCTGTAGCTTTATCTTTACAGTAGCAGCATAGCAGCTGTGACAGGCACTCCAAAAAACACAACGTTTTCTTTACAGGCGGGCAAATTAAATCAAAGAGGAAATCTCAAGACTTCCAAATTGACACCGTAGAAAATATATACAGGAAAAGCAGTCAGCACTTGGCATGACTCACAATCGCACATCAGACACACGTACACATTGTCATGAACGTTTCAATCAGGCCTCTGGACAAATTAGCAGAGCGGTGTAGCTGTCGTACACCTTCAGACACAAAACACACAACGACAGCCTTAAAGGACGGACACACACGCACACATACACACACACACACATGACAGGCAAATCCTCCCCAAGTCCAAACACCTCATGTCTTCCAAATCTCCATTAATAAATTAGTGACAACCACATTCTGCTCAAGGTCCACTTTGTACCCTCCTCCTATAGACAGAACCTCTACACAAACACACACATCACAGTATTTTCAAGACCACTTTGATACGGCAGTGACAGTTGTAGGAGGGTTTAGGGTGAGCAGAAGTTTCTCAGAGAGGAAACAACAAGGCTACGGGTTGAAATGCAATGACAGAAAAAAATCAACATGCCAGCCTTCAGTTCCTGTTCACAGATCAGTAATCTGAAAGTAAAAATGCTCTGCACTGCTCTTTGCAGACAAAGTGTAGGTTTAAAAGCCACATCCTATTCCGGTGCCAATGACTGTGAATCAATGGTGCCAACAGGTTTTTGTGAGAGTACAGTACTATATCTGTTTTGATTGTGTGTGCATGTATGTGTGTAAAAAATTGAGACAATTACAGTATGCAGGACAGACTGCAGTGAAAGTTTGCACATACATTTACAAGTTCTATACATGTGTCAAATGTATAAATTAATGTTCTTTGTACATCTGTTTGGGTATGTATGTGTGCATATGTGTGTCTAATCACTATAGATATTAACATATGTAGCGGTAATATTTTGTGGTTAGTTGTCAGCTGATCCTGTCGTGAAAAGGACTCTCTGGTCAGTTCTGGCCAGCTTGGCAGGTGGCTCCAGAGACTCCTCACCCAGCACTGCCCCGTCTGAGGGAAGGGAGAGCTCCTGACCTTCCTCATCACTCTCTTCCTCCTCCTCCTCTTCTTCTTCTGAGATAAACAGTGACGACAAAATTACTTACAAACAATAGTCACAAAGTGAAGGTAGTTAGCCTGTGTATTTACTAATAAAACAGTATAAAATGTAGTTACCCTTATCAGGATCAAGCTGGTTCAGACCTCGGCCTAAACTGGCAAACTAACGACAAGAGGGAAATAAGTTATTATGGTATTTTCTCTTATTTCACTTGTGTGTGTATGTATGTTGTGGTATGTACCTCTCCCATGACGGCAATGGGAGTCTCCCCTTTAGCCTGGGCCACTCTGTGCTCTATCAGGTAGTACATGTACTCGTCGTACAGCAGGCGGATCAGGTGAAAAGAACCAAAACTAGCTGCACTCCGCAGGGTCAGGTCCCGGATCACCATGGAGCTGGAGACCACAGATTGGAAGGTTAAACAATACAGAGATAGAAAGACATAATCTGTAAATGTAAATAAGTGGGATTATTGATTCAAGTAATTGTAATTTCCTAACAATTATTATGTATTTATGCAGTCATGTAATTAGTAGTGGTAGGAATTACAGCATAACTCATAATACTATCACATTATATTCCTGTTGTTTAATGGTGGTTCATAAATTTGTTTGTTCACATTCAATGATACTATGGGGAAAGCTTTTAAAACAGATTAGTGATTTTTCAAAATGAATAAAGATTTCTTTGTTTCCTCTGGTACAAACTGGATAATCCTGATAAAAGCCAAAGAAAAAAGCACAAAATAACAAAAAGTTCATTGTACACAGAGTCATCGCTGCTTTAACACACAGTGCCATTTTTTTGCCTTTGCATACCATGGATCTCAATCGAAAAAAAAATATCTAGAGGAAGCAGTACACTATATTCCATTGCACTCACACTGATTAAATAGTTTCTGTTAGTTACAGCTAAAAATATGCAACAGAACTGATTGTAATGTAATATGTAATGGACTAATTTGAACTGATTTGTTACATTCATATATAGAAATTAATAATCTGATTATTTAAGATATTACATTGTAATATTGTTGCTAATCATTGCAGCTAAACAAAGTAACACAACTGTAAACACATATATAATAGTGATAAACACATCACACCTGTAAAACGACCACTTGAGTAAGAAGAGCTTAGCAGCCTTGGGGAAAGCAGGACTGTGTTGGTAGGGCTTTAAGACCTGGGACACCACACCATCCAGCCACGCAGCCCACTGTTCCAGTGAGTTCTGTTGCTGGAGGGTCAGTTTAAAGTCCTGCTCCAGCCGCTGGACCACACGATCTTCACACCTGCACACCCAAGAAGCCTGCTCCTGTAAAGGGTGGATAGGATGAGGGTGGGGTGTTAATCTTAATAGTAGTGGGCAACAGCATTACATAAAGTTTAGATAACCTTTCCTGAAGACAGATAATAGAAATTGTCTACAGTCCAAAACACTTTACACAGAATTCAGAAACTGAACTAACCTGGACATTAGCAAAATCAACTCTGTTGAGGTCAGACAGCATCTGGTTAATCTGCGCTGTGTTCTGGAGGACGGCACGGGCTGCCTGGGCAAGGTGGTTCAGACTGGTGTAGCGACGCAGTGTTTGGGCAAAAGCATTGGCTGATGTTACCTAAAAATGAACGAAGAATGAACTTAGTGAGGTAGTTTGCAGCTTTTTTAATACTTTATTTTTGACAGATTTTACATTTTTTTAACAAACAATAAAAGGAAAATGCCAAGACACAAGATGGGTATCAACAAGCACAAACAGGGATGGATTAAAACTTACAGTACAACGGTAACAAAATGGGTCAATGAGTCACAATATTATCCCATCATGATAAGAGGGTTGAGTTAGCTCAGGTATTATCCTGTTTCAGTCCATGTCATATAATTCAGGAATATTCTCGTGTTACGTCAGATCATGTCCACATGTGTGGAATGGTTCCTCTGTGACATGCAAGCATTAAGATCACATAGAATGGGCACCTGTACATGTCTACTAGAACTGGCTATTGTATTTCAATATTCATTAAGGAGTTTCATACATTTTGCTACTACATGTATTTGAGGATATACATCCACCTCCAAGTCTACAAATACAAGCACATGTACAGATTGTTGTAGGAGTTTGAAGTTTAAAACAATGTGGTAGCAGTCAGGCATCAGAAATATAACTGGTTTTGTTAAAAAAAAACAAGAAAAAAAGAAAACTTGACAAATACAAAGAAAAATAAAAACTCACAAAGTGTGATCTTAAAGAGCAAAAGCGTGTGTTGTATAACATCATATTAAATACTAAAATCACTGCCAGTTCCTTGTAATACAGGAAGGAAAATAATTTTAAATCTGGTAAAGTTTCATACTGTCTTCTACTTACAGTTATTGCAGATCATTCATTTATCAGACAGGGGCAGTTGTTTGTTTACCTGCTTGAGTAGTTGCAGCTACTTCCTGTAGCCACGACTAACACACCTGAACAGTCTTTAAGACACATCACAGCAACATCATTGTGACACTTCTGACAAATGTTACAGGAAGTAGCTGAAACTAGTCAAGCAGCAAAAAAAACAAATGCCCCTGTCTGATAAATGAATGATCTGCAATAACAGAAAAGAATTTTAGTTTGGTACGAAGTTTGAAGCATTATAACTGTAAAACCGTGCCACCAACTTTAAATTAATGAAATGGATGCATACCTTGATGCGGACCATTTCCTCTGGGATGTTCATCATGGCATTGGTCAGCCAGCTCTCCAGGCTCTTGGCAAAGTTCCGGATGGCTTGGGTTAAGGCACCTAAGAGGGACAAGCAGGCAAAAAAAGAGAATGTATGACAGATTATGTCAGAGATTCTTTTGATACTTTTGAAGTCCCTAAAACTTGTTATAGATAATAGAATGTCAGAGACCAAATTTCCTATTGGTTTTTTCTGTGGATGACAGGATCCAAACAGTGCCAGGAAAAATATTTGTGGCTGCTGTGTTGCGAAAGTCAAGGAAAGTCCATCCCTCAGAGGAGTTTTCAAAGTAATAATATGATAGAACTACTAAAAATGAAACCGAAACCAAATAAATAAACCTAAATTTCAGAGTCAGTTCCCACAGATGAATTGGCAGACAAGAAGGAACAAATGTCTCAATACTGTGCTGGTCTTTCAGTGTGTTCTCTCACAGGTTTATTCCACAGTTTTAGAAGAATTCCTTTGACTGCTGGTATACTACAGGAAGAGTTAAATGTGTTTAAATGGTGACTGATACCTTAGAAGTCTGATGGTCACAGTAGCTAACCCATGTTCAATATGTTGGTGTATTATTTTGTTGTGTTCATACTATTCTCTGTTGTTTTTGTGGAGCCTTACTGGGGATGGGCCTGAGAACATCAGGGATGAGGATCTCCACCAGGCCCTGGTACAGGCTGTTATCACAGTCACGGCTCCAGCGCAGCACTGGCTCATACTTGCACAGTAACACCAGGCAGGACTTTGGGAGACGCTTCTCTGACTCATCGTGACTGTCAAAACACAGACCGTTACTTAGGCATTTTGTGTTCATTGTTACTGTTAGAAAAGATAAATTAGTGTTGTTATTAATGTAGCTGATAAGTAGTGACCACTAACACAGCCAGTGTAGCATCTCCAGCCTGACTTTGACTGAATCTCCAGAAGGTCTTCCACAGGGTCTCTACCAGGGTGAATTGCAGATTGACCATCACATCCAGTATGGCCTGATAAGGAAAACAATACTATGCTAATTAGTGGCTTGCAGTGGGTGTAGTATTAAATGTGAGACAACATACAAATTATGAGCTGACGAATCAAAATGATGTGCCATGAGGAAAACATGTACAGCTGCAGAGAAAATTATTAGACCATCAAAAGTCATCAAAAACAATAGTTATGTGATCAAGTACTGAGTCCTGTGTGTATCATGTGACTAAAACAGACAGAAAAGAAAACATGAAATGTATAAAAACACTGTTTCTGTCAGTACAATGACATAGATATTGATGTAAGAGCTGAAGTGATTTTAGTTTTTTGGATAGATATCAGCTCTGAAATTAAACTATTATGAGCTATTTTTCTTGTTATTGTTATATTTGTCCAAACAAATGTACCTTTAGCTGTACCAGCCATTACAATGAACAAAAAATTGAAGAAAACAAAGGTGGTGTAATAATTTTTCCATGACTGTCTATTAATTATTAATGGAGTTAAATGTTAAGCAGAATACTTTTTTTTTCATATCCTCTTTAATTTTCTCCTTTAGATGTCTAACAAACTTACCATTAGGGTTTTGATTTAATTCCTATTCCAAGTACAACCTTCTAAAAACCTGTATTCACATATAAACATTTTACCTCACAGTGTTCTCTATACAGCAGCTGAAAACTCTTAACGTGGTCAAGCTCAATGCCCTCAGGGAGAGACTTGCCCTGGAGGTCAAGTTCTGGGAACTCTGGAAGAGCTCTGGACGCATCTGAACACAAGATACAACAGCACAGCACATATAGGGAGGAACCACTTTAAATGCAAGGCACTTATTATTTATGTAACAGTAACCAATAGTAATAGTAACTAAGAAATATGAGATAACTTACAATTAACCTAACTTTAAACCATGATCCTACAGGTTTCACTGTTAAGTTATGAACATACCTAAGAACTGCTGGTACTGCTGAACCTGGGTGCTGATGTCCACATGCCCTGACCCCTGCTGCTGCTGCTGCTGCTGGCCTGCTCCTGGTGCCGTGCCATTGGTCAGTCCTTCTACTTTATGCACAGGCTTCAACCTGTCAGAAAACAGGGAAACAGTACAAGTGACAACAAAGAATAAACAGTCACATCCATACAAAGTCAATAAATAATAAAGGGAGATATAATGAATGGGCTGACAGATGGCTGGATCATGACAGGATTTAAATAACACATGGCATGTGAGAGACAAAGACACATATACAGTATATATAAAGACAACAAAACAAAATGGTAAATCAGCGATTGTTGGGAGTGGTTAAAGTGATGTGATGATGACAAAGTGTGTGGGTGTGTGAGGACGATTCCTGTATACCTTTGTTTCTGCGAAAAGGGCTGTTGCCTCATGGCCAGATGTTGCTGATCTTCCATCAAACGTAGAAGAGAAGAGCCAGCCTTGATCCTCAGTCCATAATAGTGGTATTTAGAATTACCCCTGTCAGAATCAGACCGAATCCATTTTTACTTTTAATCAACAAAGTTAAATACAACTGTGTTAACTGCCCTAAACTACACCCTGAATACAGACTCTTATGTACATGTAAGAACAGTATATGCTTCGTTTTATGAAATACAGTAACCAGACACACCTTATTATGCAACTCAACCACTAAATGCAAACATTACAAACAGTCAAACCTTCTTGTTCATTCTCCCTGCCTTTGTCAAAGTCCCTCACCCACACACATGCTGTCTGTCTTCATCTCTACCCACATCTCTCACTACACTAGGTGAACAATTGGCAAAGCCTTAAAGAGTTCAATAGATTTTTTGTTCTGCACATCTCTGCGATACTTGAGTGTCTGAATGTGGCAGGGAAATTATGGATAAAGTGTTGCCTGTAACTCTGTCTTCCAGCCCCTTTGTAATATCATGTTGATATTTGCTAATTTGCCCATGTTTGAAAAAACAAAAAAAACAAGTGGTTTCAATAAGGGTCTCAATCATCACAGGGACATTTTAAAAAAATGATTTGAAGGCTGCAAGTACCTGCTATATTTTATAGGAAATGTGTCAAAGGGACAAATGGAAAGTTTGTATTCATGCCCTTGTGACTGTGCATTATAAATTCTATTTTCTATATGTGTGGTGACCAATCTTACCGTGTGCCTAGGCGTCGTGTGCGTAGCCCCATGAACACAGATCGAATAAGTTTCCCAAAAGACGCAGCATTAACAGGCTCTAGTTTCTGCTCCTGGCAGTGCAGCAGATAGTGGCAGTAGAGAGTGGAACGTGGTAGACTAACTCCTTCAGCTGTCTCATAGTTGTCCAGCAACCACTGTACCTGACACGCAGGCAATAAAAAAAGGAAAGAGGCTGATGCAATTAGCAAGACTAGTAAATACACAGAAGAGGAAAACATACCTCGATCTGCATACATACATCAATGCATGCTTGTTTCCAAAACCATTGCAAATCATTTCCTTAATGTAAAATACATGCAAACATATTTCTGTTAGATTAAAAAAAAAAATCCATTCACATTTAGTTTGTTGATCATCCAAGAATGAAAACACAAATACATTTGTTTGCGTGCCGTGGCATACAACTTTGGTATGCAATGAATTAATGACCTGGAATACTGATGGAATGTTTGCCAAACATATGTTGGTTACCATTATAATATGGGTTTCAATATGATGAATTTGAGATGAAAAATATAGTGTTAGAGCATTTCAGGCAAATTAAAATGCTCCTCATCATGCAGTATTATGGTATGAAAATGATGAAGTCATGGTTTTGTTTTCTTTGAGGAGGAAATCACAATTAAAAATTCTTCATAGTACATTTATAGTGATCAGTACACTTTAGAAGTTCTGATATTACCCAGGGGTTATATTTCCCAGTCCTGATATGAATCTCTACATTTTTTAATTGTGCTTTCCACTTGACAAAACCCAACAATGACGTCATCAGTGCGCGCCACCAAAGGGTTGTGTGAATGAGAACAAAACAAGGAAAAATTCCTGCGCTTGGCGCCTCTGCATACCTTCTTGTCTGCCGACGGCACGCTACTCTCCTCGCCCTCTGTAATACTCACAGTGGCTGGGGAGGCGCGGGCGGTGTGTGAGTAAGTCTGACTGTTGCCAGCTGTCCCTCCGCTGCTGCTGCCGAGCATGTAACCCCCCTGGATCACATAACTGCCTGTTGCCCCACCATTGGTACCTGCCCCATCCCCTGCCCCATTGGTAGTGCCACCTGTGGACACCACTGTGGCCGCTCCACCTGCTGCACTGGTGGGCTGCGCCACAAACATCGACACACCTCCTGCTGTGCCTGCGGTCACAGAGACAGTTAGAGGTGTCCCTGGGGTGGAAGCCTGTGAACCTGAAGTGGCCTGACCTTCATAATACTGGCCAGCTGTGGTCTGGGTATATAGAGGAGTCTCAGTGTAAGGGAACGTGCTGGAACGGCTGATGAGAGACGGGAAAAGATGTGTTAGAAACAGAAAAAGTTAACTAACAGAAAAGGTTTTATCGATACATTTATTAGTATATAAGGGAGTTTTATTCTAACATGGTGCTGGTGGTGTAGTTGGTATCCCCTCCTTCCACATACTGCACTTGATTGGTGTACACATGTTGCACGGGCACTGGTGTGAGCTGCTGCTGCACCTACACAGCAGGGAAACACATGTGTGCACACGCGCACACAGACACACACAGACACACACACACAAAAACCCAATGAATTCTGTCCTGCCTCTTTTGACAACATAAAGTTACAATGCCCGAGAATCCCAAAATCTTTCATAGCCACAGAATTGATTAGTTACAGATAGATAATGTCTTAACTTGACTCTACAGCAGTAGTCTCCCTTGTGTCCCTGACCTACTTGGAAATTTAAAGCCTGTGCTGGTGGCTGATTGGAGCCCCCTATCTCTTTCTCTGCACACATGGAGAGCTGGTACAGTGACTGGTAATACTGCATGGTCTCCAATGGAATGAAGACAGGTTTGCCACAGTCTCCAAAGCAGTGTGTCGATGCCAAGTACAGGCACTCTGGCTGTCCTGTCTCAAGATCCAGCTGCCATTCTTCAGGTTTTATATCGCTTACTATTGCTGTCTCCATAGAGCTAGGGAGGAGCTGAAAGCCAGCAGAAGCAGGTTCCAGCACAGATGTAACAAGCTGGCTAATACAGAGCTAAAATGTGAGAAGGTTGTAAAGTTGTGGATGTGCTAATGGTCATGTGTGAGGTCATACAAGAGGGAACATTTAATGTTGAGTGCGTTTGTTTGTATGAAGCAAATCTAATCTCAACTGACAAACAGTCTTACTGCACATCTGACTCACCTCTTGGCTGATATGAACAGGCTGTAGACTGGTCACACTGAGCTGGGTGCCTGGCTCAGTCTTGGCTATCTGAGAGGTTGCCTGCACAACAGACCTCTGCTGGGATGAAGACACATGTAAAAACTGGGAATTGCAAGATGGACAGAAAATGATTTTGTGGTGTTTGCGTATGCTTACCTGCTGAGCAGTCTGTACCTGCTGAACAACCTGTGTGGGAACTCCTGTCTGTACAACAGCTGGTGGGGGGCTTGAGTCTGAAACACTATCACTTGAGTGAAGGGAGCCCTCTGCAGCACACAAAAAAATATATAATTGAAGAATGCTCTATGTTTTGGCAAACTGTTTATTAACTATACCCTTCACCTACTCCACCTTCAAATGAGAAAAAACATTTTGTCTATAGACTGATGTAAACCCACCCTCCATTTTACACTTCGTAACTCTTTTTGCATCATAGTGCGCAATGTTGTGTTTTGAGAATAATGCTGGTTCTTTCAGGTTCAGCTGTTGAAAGTGGAAAGTTTCTTAATGTTCATTTAAAATCTCAGTCTCATCACAATTATTTTGGCAGATTATACTGGAATAAATATGCAAGTGTTCCAAGTGCACTGTTTGACTAGTGTTGACTGGAGTGGTTGTTTAACAAAGATCGAACAATTACGTATTGCAATAAATTATACATCCTCTGACCATGTGATTTCCTCCTTAGAAATTTGTACAAGACTCATAAAAAATGTGTTTCACTACACATTGTTAATATGGCTTCACCTTGTAATTTAGTGGCCAATAACTTCTGTCCTGACCAAAATTTTATTTTTACTTTAATGAAACATCTTCCACCATCCAAAAACAGGCAGCACAATAGACTGACTGGTTCCCCAGGTTGTTTGTCACTATAGGTAAGCCCTGTGATGAACTGGTGACATGTTCAGACTGTACACCACCTTCACTTGCTGGTTGCTGGGCACCCCCATGACCCACAAGGATAAGCTGCTTTGAAAATGAATTAATAAATTATTCAAGCAGAACTGTGTGTGACATCAGCCCTTACCTGTAACTGTGACCACAATGTACTGAGGAGTGCTTTGGGCATTTCCAGATTGTGTGGGGGAGCCCTGAATCTCTGCCGTCACATACTGCGTCTGGGTTGGCTGGGACTGTACTGTGGACTGGGCTTGACTTCCAGCTGCAGGTTTCTGAGTGCTTATTGATGTTGGTTGTTCAGTAGGTGTAGTTTGGCCTGTGGGTGTGACAATGGTAGGAGTGGCCACAGTAGTCTGAATCTCTGCCAGAAACTGAGGGGCATTTACAGGGCTGGAACTGGTATCAGATTGCCCCGGTGTGGCAGCAACACCAGTCCCTTGGGGTTGGGTTGCGGCCTGGATCTCACCTACGTAGCCTGAAGTGGCCATTACATGAGCTGGGAATCACCCTAGGAAACAAATAAAGTACTGGTTAAACACTGTCAGTAAATATTATAGTTGCTCCAAATGTAAGAAACCAGATACATTGTGCAGAAATAAATAAATAAATAACAATTTGCTTTCAGGTCTTGTTTGGCTATAGCCTAATATCCTCATTTATGATGATATTAATAATTTAGCCAGAGGCAAGAGAAAGGGGTTTAATTTTAAGAGGGTTCTGACAGGTGATTTTAAAGATTTCCTTCAACTTCTAACATGCAAAACTAGTAGCACACAATAATTTATCCATATTGTGGATAGTTTTTAGCATCCACAATATGTAATATATTTTTAGAATAATTTTGCCAATATGTACATAAATGAGTGTTAGGGGGCTTTTTTTCTGAAAGCAATAATGTAGTTGACCTGCTGGTGGTGTAACCAATGTAGATTTGTGTGGGAGGAGCATTTACAGGAACTCATCATTTTGGTGTCTCATTACCTGTAACGTGATCACAGAGAATATGGCCTTTCATTTTCATGCAGAGGTACAGGTTGGGAAAATCCCTCACGACAATGCATGACTAATGTGATACATGCGATTCTCATAGTTTACGAGGAGATTACATGTTGTATTTAATGAGTATGGCGTGTTCTAACACCCAATTAGCATCTTTAGATAGATGAGAACATTACTAACTGACGGAAAGTCAGTACACTATGTAGGGATGCTTTGCTACTTTTCTACTTGCGACCTAAAAGTATTAGGTATTTTTTATATATATAAAAACAGAGACATTAAATCCTTAAATAATTGTAGGTTACAAACCTAAATATTGACGTATGAAGCTGATAATGTGACTGATCAGAATAAAAAAAGCACCAGCTAAAACGGCATTTGCTAAGCACCTGCAAAAAACGCCCTCCTCCGCCACGCCCCTTAAATGTTAAATTCACGTCACCTATCTCTGCTCTCGCAACTTTTCAGTTTTTAAGGTCCTGTTGCTTAATTTGCTTAATGTTCAAACTCTGCACCCTCTTCAACACTACCCTAACAACTGTCCATGTAGCTAGTTGCATCTATATTATCCTAATTTGGCCCTCTTTATGGGGAGTAAACGTTAGAACCTGTGACTTTTTGTAGCGTTTTGCCGGGTACTGAAAACAGCATCATGTATTACACCACCACAGACTGCGTATAAAACACCGTTTATTATATTGAATGTATGGAAAGATGGCAACTCGTCTCATTAGCCGTGTCGTGACAGCAATGATGCTAGCTATGTAGCATGGTAACCGTAACAGGGGTAGCAAGCTAACTGGTCTCTACAACAACCGCCATTTTGTACCTTTTGCATTTGACATCGCCATAACAACGGCCCACTTGAGTATGCATCTGTGGTTGCGTCGCCATGGCAGGCACAATTTGGTATCAGTCGATTTAGCAGCAGGTACAAACTCCCCAATTCAAGAAACGCACAGCACTGATAATCAGTGCGACAGCTAGCTTGCACGCTAACCTCGGCTAACACTGAAAGGCAGTTGGCAGTTATGGCTACTGAAACAAGAAGGGAAAAAAAGCAACAGCACAATTCCATTGAGCCATTAGTGGATATAAAAGATCTATAATATGTTAAGAGCTTCACCTCTGGTTCCACGTGTGTGTTTCCCACTGGTAAAATATCTTCTTATATTTTTTATGGCCGTTTCAGTTGTTGTTGTTGTTGATTCTCGTTGCTGGGTTCTTGTCGCCAGGGCTACCGTGGCTATGGCGCTTCGTCCTCACCAGGGCAACTGTTGCTACCCACCCGCTCCCTTCCCTCCCCCTCCGTCTCTCTCATTGGCTACCTCCTGCCAAATTCTCTTAAAGCGACAGGACTAAAAAAAATTTTTACTACAAAGCCTTCCACGCCCATTTATGGAAAATCCCAGTCTGTCATAATAATGCAATTTAGACAGCTGAGGCGTGTGCCATTCAAGACCAGTTCCACAATATTACTTGTCAACTACTGGTTTGGTGACTTTTGGAACTAGTAAACATCTTTTTCTTGCATCACATTTTCTTTTGATTGTGATACAAAAGTTTACAGCCTGTTTTAACATCTGTTTAATATGATTGCAGATTAAAGAAACAACCACCAGAGCCAACACGCATTGAAGTAAAGCTCTGGAACCCAGAGCTTTACTTCAATGCGTGTTGGCTCAGGATCTCCACCACATAATGACTAATAATTAATATTTTATAAGTAACACCCACGCTCAGTTTATAAGGGCCGCCTCTATTTGCCTTTAATATCAGCAAAGACAAGAAGCTAAGCTTAGCTAAGTAATAAACTGAATGAAAGTCCCAAGTGCATGCAAAATAGTTAAGGTTTTGTAATGGCTGTGTAGATAAAGCGTATGTTTGTTTTTTTTTTATGATATTTCAGTTTTAATAATATAGTTTGGACATGTCTCACACTTTGGTTTCAGTCCCTTTTTAGTATCATATTTTGAAAGCCATATTTTACACAGAGATATTTATCCCCCATTTTGTCTCTAGATGACATCTGAAATGTTGAGAAAGATGGTTCAGCTCATTGAACACATCGTCACTTGTACCAATCATTAATGTATAACTTACAAGAACTGTAGGCAGTCCAGGTACTGCATAGACAGTTGTCATTTTCAAAAGTCATGGCAACACAAGTAATGTGCTTATTACTTTTTGTCCCAATTATTTGTTGATCCAAATGCGTTGGTATTGGTGTGTAATATTTGTATACCGCAAATGTATTTCCAATATATGACCTGAGCATTTTGATACAGCTCCTGTCACATCAACAGGTCACTTCTGTGACGCTGTATAAATTACTGTCAGAGTGGACACCCTTCTAAAATGCCATTTTGTTTGCTTGTTATCATCACATTAATTACAAATTCATTATTCTCATTGTAATTTCCTAAACGAATGACCTTTGACTGTGTGGACACCTAGATAAAAATGTGTTTTATTTCTGTCTGACTCATAATAAGTCTTCTTTGTTATCTGACTTTGAAAATGTCATTGTTCCTGTCTCAGTGGTTTCTGTTCACCTTTTGGCAAGGAGACAATAGGATTAATGATCTTCAAAGAAAATGTGACATATATAAAATATATGATATCTTTTTTTTTTTTTTTTTATAAAATATGACATATATGCATTATTGTTATAAAAGGAATATACATTTTTTTAAACTGATAATAAACAATAACAATAATTTTGATGTTGGTTACAATATCATAAAAATATCTGTCAAATAATATCAGTAAGTGACATTTTTAGCACAATTTACGGAAACATGCAAAACTAAAGACCACAAGCTTAGAAAATATTCATTCACCTATGACTGTTGTTTTTTTTTATATACATGACGGCACAAAGCTCAAAGTTTTATCTCATCACACCATGTCATAACATTTGCCTTTTTCTTACATTACTATGTTAATATGTTTCCGTTATTCATTCTCACTACATGACGCTTTTGTAACAGTTAATATATTAAATGTATGTGTTGGAATCATGAAAGACATTAAAGACAAAAGTGCTTCAAATGCTGAGACACAATTAAATTGTAGAGGACTCTGACATATTCATTTATTATGCCACCTTTGGTCCCCTTTTTGTCTTCATAAAGGTCTCTGATTATATCTCTCTTTCAGATCAGTGCCTCTCTCTGAGAGGCCTGCATGCGTAGTATCCATGACTCCCTTCCAGGGTTCCAAACCCCTTTATAAACCACACCTGGGTCACCTAGAAAATCATAGCCCTTTCAAACAGGAGCCACAAAGCTGCTCAAAGCAAACAATCTCCAAGCATCTTAACTTTGTTTCTCTGAGGCACCATGTGGAAAGCTGTGGTACTGGCTGTGTGTGTGCTGGTGGCTGGGGTTCAACCTATGGAGGACCCAGCATATGGCGTGAAGCTTTGTGGTCGTGAGTTCATCCGAGCAGTCATCTTCACTTGTGGAGGATCTCGATGGAAGCGGTCACTCAGGAGTGCAGGTGAGATACAGGCATCAGGTAATATATGCTTCATACATAACTGTATGAAAAATATGGTGAGGACGAAACAGAAAAAATTTACTGGTAAAACAAAATATGAGTAAATATATTTTAGGTATTTTTGGTTATAATGTAACCACATAGTAATCAGAGTATAGTTATTTTTTTATTCTTACTTTTTAAGTCTGCTATGAAATTTTAGAGACATCAATAATTTCTCAGTAGCCTCAAAACCCTGCATTAAAGCAGGTTATGTAAACAGCCAACTGTCCACACAAAGGAGGATGATATGATTTATAGTCAGAAATTAATTGATATTATTTATTTTATTCATTGGCCATGTCAACAGCAAACGTCAAAAGGCAAATAAAGTGCCTTTTCGGCTGTCATTTTAACTTTAGAGGATCGCCTGTGCCCAGAAATAAGTGAAATAATAATGTTTTACTATGGGAATTTAATTCACAATTATATTTCTGTTTTTTTTATCTGGTACTCTTCATTGATTTTTGCAAACAAAATATCACACTACTTTTATATTTATCCTGAATTCAGTAAATTTAGCAATGCAAAATGAATTAATTACTGTTAAATGCACCAAGAATTTATTTTATAACAATGTCAAAGGAATCCAAAGTATATAAAATATATCACTCTTTTTCAGATCTGAATTCATTAAATGCTATGTTATGCTCAAGTATGTTTCACTGCAAAATCTGTAGTGAAATGTTCTGTCTACATACAAACACTGTCAATGTTTCATGTGTTGATTACAGTATGTTTACAGTATAAATAGGTGACAATAGCATATGCGTATGCATTCACTTCCATAAATGAGAGATATTAATTCAAAATAAGTTTAATTTTATAATTCTCTGTTTTTAATCTGCAACTTATACACTAATGCATTTGCACAGAAAACAGGTTGAAAACAAGAATGCATTTCATATAAGTTGATGGTTGAAACAGAATGCAAAGAGTTTAATTTCCAGTTCATGATCATGTTTTTTTCGGTCTGTGAAAATGAACGCTAACATCATTCTCATCCTAATTAGAAGATTTGTTATGTTGAGATATTGCATTAATTTTTTTCATTCATTCATTTATTTGTTTCAAGCAGAAGAAAAAAGATCAAACATTTTGTGTACAAGGAACAAGCAGAGCAAATACATTAATAAACAAAGGTGATCAACAGCAATTCCCCTACACACTAGTAATAACAAAACAAATTCAATATGACCTGCTCAAAAAGGAGTGGGAAGAAGAAAACACATTAAATCCCACTCTCTTCTTACATTTCTACAACATAGCACATTACTTTTACTTCCTTGATGATATAGTATCATCTGTTTAGAGTACTAACAATGTAAACAACTGATAGAAAACAGTATATACTAATAAAACAATCCCGGAATACTTTGAACACTTGTCTGTTTTACCCCTGCAGATGTCTCAGAGGATCCTTTCAGCTCCATTCAGGATGAGTCTTCAGAGGGCTTAAGTCATAACTCTGTGGTCGAGAATCTCCTCCAGGGAAACAGAGATATCAGCTTCTCGTCCAGAGACAGTCAGGACGGTGGATTTCTCAGGCCAGCTCGTTCCTTCATCTCAGAGGAAATCCTGGAAGCTTTGCGCAAGGCTGATCGCAAGGGCCGGGACCTGGTGGTTGGTCTGTCCAATGCCTGCTGCAAATGGGGCTGCAGCAAGAGCGAGATCAGCTCCCTTTGCTGAGAGTGCCATCTGACTAAATCCGACTAAATAAACTACTACTACTAAACTAAATATAACATATAGGAAGGTGAATACTGAACACAGAATTACAACAACAGACAAATACACATACGCTCACATTTTTATCCTTTCTCGCAGATGTTATTTTGATTTCAGTGCTATATAATTGCAGTTAAACCTTTATATGAGCAGTTTGAAATGTTCAATATTTTAGTATTTGTAAAGTGCATGGAAAGGGCTGACATATGTTATTATTTTTTTTTTTTATTATTTATTAAAACTGCATTTTGGTCTTTGTAATAAACAGCCTAAATCTTGTTTAGCACCCTCCCATCAATCTCTATAAAACACGCATTTTAATAAAAACTTTTTTGCATTATCTGCTGAATTGTGTGCAATTGATCAATAGGCAGCATTTCTCATTTAGATGATGAGGGAAGCTACAAAAAGTGAATTAATGATTTTTCTTTTAGTTTTAGTAGATATATTAACTGTGAATTGGATTATATATTAC
>JAPSES010000069.1:4080472-4097827 GCA_029822895.1 Maxillicosta whitleyi | reverse complement strand
CCTGGACGGGCACAGCTACCCCCTGGGTGGGCACAGCTACCCCCTGGACTGGCACAGCTAACCCCTGGGCGGGCACAGCTTCCACCTGTGCTGGCGCACCTTCCACCTGTGCTGGCACAGCTACCCCCTGGACGGGCACAGCTACCCCCTGGGTGGGCACAGCTACCCCCTGGACTGGCACAGCTAACCCCTGGGCGGGCACACCATCCCCCTGTGCAGGGGCACCTTCCCCCTGGGCGGGCGCACCTTCCCCCTTGGAGGGAACTGACCCCCCTTGGCTACGCCCCTGTTGTGATCCTGAGGAGAGAGTAACGGAGCTGTTCTCCTCCTTGATGAGGGGCTTCTTCCGTGCCCTGTGTGGCTTCAGACCAGCTTCAAGAAGTCTGTTTCGAATTGTCCTTACCGAACAAGTCACATTTCTCGACAGTTCCCACTCATTTTTAAGGTCCATGGAGGTCTGACGTTGATTCTTGGTACAGGAACGGATGAGTGCACGGTCATCTCGTGGGGTAGAAAGCCGTTTCCTGCCTCGGCCAGGTAGCACTTGGGTGGTACCATGTTCGGCTACTTTTTTCTTGGTGTAATGAACGGCTGTCTTGGAGATCTTCAATTTTTCCGCTACCTCTCTCTCACTCATGCCAATTTCCAGCAATGCCAAGATAGCTGTCTTTGTGGCGTCACCTAATTCTTTTGTTTTAGGCATTGTGTGAGAGCGGACAACTTCTGAGTTGTGCTACGACTTGAATGTAAGCAGGAAAATTCTTCTTATGCTTTCCAGCAGACAAGGCGCTACGTGGCGTATTACTGACTGCCTTTCATATTCCGGAGGTTACGTCACCTCTTCTTCTTTTGTTTTGATTGGATGCCGGCATTCGACTTAACATGCGCATTACCGCCACCTACCGAACTGTATTGTATACACACACAATATTCTCATGCATACCTAAAAACAAAAATAAATAAAAGAATTGGTTAATTAAATTCTCCCTATTAGCTGCCTATTGTGAAACTCAATTTAGAATTTTGAAGAAATTATTTCAGTGTGTGCCTTTAATTAGTCGACTAAAAGTCTCAACATTTTAGTGTAATTTTAGTCAAATGAGAATTCAAGGTATTTTAGTTTAGTTTTAGTCTAAACATTTTAGTCTTTTTACATTTTTTATTAACTTTATTTCAGGGATGATTTTTGTTTATCATTCCAGATGAATTGTGTTTCACAGCTAAAATATTGATTAAATGTCATAATGACCTAGACAAGAAACCCAAATATCTTGAATGATTTGAATGAATGAATTTTCAGTGCAATTTTGCTGAAAGTGTCTGGTTTGTTGAATCAATATACATTTCCAAATGATGCACTTGTACTGATAAAAATGTATTTAGAATCACCAACCAAATAAAAAAAAAGAAATAAACAAAACTGTTGTTAAATAATATAACTCAACTACAACTACAGACTGTTATAGCTGAGCAGACAGGTTAAAATATAATAAAAACCTAAAAGGATAGAACTACTGTAGACTTAAAATACAACCATCTAAATGTTGGTTTGGGTTATATGCTTGATAGTAAAACAAAGGGAATTTTGCAACACTTCTAAACTAGTCATAAGCAGTTATCATCAGACCCGTTGACAGGTTATAGCCGGGCAGAGCCCCTCAGACCTCAGATCCAGTTCCAAGTAAGTCAATAAGCTCCCAGTTCCACCTCTCTCTCTCTCTCTCTCTCTCACTCTCTGTCTAGTCACTCACAGGACACTGAAAACATCTTTGTCTGGACAGGGGGGATGTTGTGTTTCCTCTTGTGTAGATGAAAACAAGGAGGGAGTTTTTGATTAGATTTTAATGGAAAAATTTCTGTCCCCTTTTTATTTGTCAACGATGAGGCACATTAACACAGTCTTGGTGTTTTTAGAACATCGGTGCAGTCTCATGCATCTTCATGGGAAACAGGGTGTTGATGAACATATTTCATCTTGTCTTGTCTCATGAAATTAACAGTACAACCAAGCATCAATCCTGAGAATCTTGGGAGTGGGGTATTTGTTTTCATTTGTATTATTATTATAATTATTATTATTATTATTATTATTATTATTATTATTCATGAAATGCACAGAACACTTTGATACATTTAAACAGAACATGAAATGTAGTACACAATACAGGTACGTAGAGTATCAAAAGGTAGAGGTGTTTCAGAGGTAATTATTACAGACAAAATAAATAAAAAAGAAAGGGAACAAGGCAAATAAAATGTATAAAGACATGGGCATTCATGAGTTTGCAAGATCAGAGGTCATTGAAGATATTAAGATCATTATATGCATTAAGCAGAGCTATGTTGCAAATACATTTTAATTTTAGATTCCATTTAGGCTATATAATGAATAATTTTATGGATGGAGGCAGAAAAGTCAGGTTTAGATTACTGCACAAAGTGAGAATTTGATTTTCCTTGGTCAGGGTACAGTCAGTCCAGCTTGTATTTACAAGGCTGACAATTAACACTGAACAAACAATAAGTCAAACTATGAATTATGAAAGAGTTGCAGCATCTGAAACAGACCACACTGAACATTTGAAAGATTAACAGTGCCACAGTGCTTTCATTTTCATTTTGTCATGTCTTTTATGCATTGGGATTGTCTCTCTCACCATATATATTTCATGTTTTAATTTTTAATTTTTTTTTTTCAATTACTAGAAATTTCAGGCGACCCTATTTGAATTCCAGGATGCCTTTGCATGTGCAGTGCTGCCTATGACATGAAATGGCCTCTCATATACCCTGGAACACAATTAAGCTTAAGCATGTCAAATAGGACACTAAGTATTATGTAAACAGCTGCGTTTTATCGTGTTCATTGTATTCTTCAGCAAATATACATTTAGTGGCACTAGGCATTAAAATTAACAAGACATTAAAGTAAACAAGGGTTGTCTAACAATTTTTCCATGACACTATATTAAAACAGACATGATGCTATAATCTCGCGTTGTTAGCGAAATGAGTGTTGAACGGAAGCTGCCATAGGACAATTTCAATCGGCGTGCTCATTTGAACAAGAGGAACCGCTACGAAACACAGGAGGAGCGGCCCAGTACTGAGAATTCAACTTTCAAGTAAATATTGTACGTATACTTTTAAGACGCTCGTACTAGGTGTAAATAAAATATTTTAGGTACGTTTCAGACTTCCTCGTCGGGTAAGCCGTCTTGAAATCGCAAATACCAACGCAAATGTCTATTACTTAGCATTAGCTTAACAGTAGCATTAGCATCGTCAGTATGCAACTAAGGCTATGGCTTAGCGGCTAACGCCACCTTGCAAAACGTGTTCATGGAGTTTGTGCTGATTTTAGGCTCCAAACGCTGTGTTAACCTCGATGTTTTAATAGCAATTCAGATGTTCATTTTGTCTCGACGTATCCGTTGATACAGCCGATGTACTCCATTTCCTTATTTTCGTACCGATTTTCATGCCGGGCACATTGTGACCACCCTGTCCGCAGCTGCCTGTCGACCAGGCCTGAGCAAGAAAGGAAGCTGTAGTAGCTCCAGGTCATCCGTGTACTTGGATCGATGGCTCAACTGAGAAGTGAAAATGTTCATGTTTATGATCAACAGCAGCCAGCATTGCCAAATGTAACGCCATTCGTAATGTTTGTCTAGTTTGTAACTGAACAGGCGGTTCTACTCTAAAGCTAACTTCCTGACGACGTTTCCCACTCCCTGGACCCCGCAGGTAAACCACGAGTCCAGGTCCACGTGTAGTGCAACACGGTGTTGAAATGTAATTGAAAAATATTTAGACACAAGGCTTTTCCGTAACTTAGATTAATGGGCCGGGTGGTGTGGGGGTGGGGGCAGGATTAACTTGGAGCAGTTAAGCCGGGCCACAGAGATTTTAGCTGGACGTGTTGCTTAATGTCCTCGTTTTTGTGCCGCAAGCCGATTTCCAATTACAATTTTTTTGTGTTACCATGCTGGCACACCGAGCCTCTACTGCATGATATTTGTAAACAATTTCACCCTATTTGCCTTTGAATTCAGCACAAGAATAACAAGCCTGGCGATACTAAAATTGTACAAATAAGTTTGAGAAGTGTGTTTTGCATACGTCACATTGCAGGCACTGACCTTTTCCAAACATACATGCGCGTGATGTCTCTGGAGTTGATGTATTAGATAAACCTGACTATCACTGATGGTTTTTGTATTCATACTGTCTGATCCAGAGATTTACTATTTATAACAATAATCTGTGTTAATTAGTATTTTTATGCAGATGTCTCTAATATCTATGTTTGCTTGCACATTTCACAGGATGGAGTGGCAGCCAGATGAGCAGGGACTCCAGCAGGTCCTCCAGCTGCTCAAGGACTCACAGTCGCCTAACACAGTCACGCAAAGAGCTGTCCAACAAGTATCCTATTACTGTCTATTCTTAGGGGGTGCATAATAAAACTAGTTAATTTACTAACCTGTGCACCTCAGTAAAGTGTTATCTTACTCTAGTACAAAGTGGTTTTAATAAGGATCCTGTTCTTGGTAATTGTTATTACTGTCATGTCAGGGCTGGGTGATCCCACCAAAGGATCATATGTCCTCTGAAAATAGACATGCTAAGTGCAAAGGGAGGTCACATTTAATACTTGCTACTTGGTTTGTAGATCCTTTTTTTTTCCTGGAAATTTAGGTTTTTCATTCCATATTTATATTTTAGCTGTATCTTGAGAGACTTAGAATCACATAATCAAAACTTTTTTCTTGTCTCTGAAATACTTGGGCTGTTTTTTGGGTTTTCGTTGAGCTAATAAAGATGAGTCTTCATGTTCCTAACCATCCGTAAATCTGTTTCACTCTTTTGGCCAATTTAAGACGAAACATGTTCTCACATTAATAAATATGTCTTTAAATGGCAACAAAATCACATAATGGTTAAACTATTCAGTTTTAAGCAGACAAATCTTTTGAGAACATCAAAATATGTTCTTGGCATTGCTTGACTTTTCTTAAACAGTAGTGTCATATATACAGTTTTCACCATTGCACACTTGCCATTGTGATCAAAGGGTAGTTGTTAATTTTGAAATCTGGATTGAAATTGTTCTTAACTGCTTTACTAGAAACTTGAACAACTCAATCAATTTCCGGACTTCAACAACTATCTCATCTTTGTCCTCACACGACTCAAATCTGAAGGTAAGTAACCAGAGGTTGTTATTTCTCATGTTTATGACTTCATCAATATGTAGTTGTATACATTTTTGGAAATGACTTAACCTCAGTGTTTGTTACAACTTTTTTAATATTCATCTCTCATCTCATCTCCCCAGATGAGCCAACTCGCTCCCTGAGTGGTCTCATACTAAAGAACAATGTTAAAGCCCACTACCAGAACTTCCCCCCAGCTGTGGCTGACTTCATCAAACAGGAATGTCTCAACAACATTGGTGACCCCTCACCGCTCATCCGTGCCACTATTGGTGAGTTTGTGTGTATTAGATTATCTCCATGTCCAGGTATTTGTTATTTTACTCCCTATAGTTAACTTCTGTTTCATTCTGGAGATGATGCATAAAATAGTCTGAGTGCCCATGAAGATTTTTGTATTCATACTGTCTGATCCAGAATTCAGGAGAATGTACAAAGGGAACTGCCCATAGTGTCCTGTCTGTTAACATGCATTTCTCTCCTGCTGTCCTAGGCATCCTTATTACAACTATTGCCTCCAAAGGAGAGCTACAAACATGGCCTGAGCTGCTACCTCAGCTCTGCAACTTGCTTAATTCTGAGGATTACAACACCTGCGAGGTTTGGAAGTATTCTACACAATTCTTTTCTTATATTATTCAGTGGAAAGCATGGCTATCGTTTTTTTTAAGTCTTCATTTATTTTGGCTGATTAGACCTGAGTGGGGGTCTTCTTTGGAGATTACATGAGATCATTGGAATCCTTTTTTGTGTTTTACCAAAATGAAAAATGCAGCCTTTCTCCCACCCAAACCTGTAGATCAGGGTTGGCAGAAGAAAGAAATATGGACATTACACAACCCTGCACACTTGTAAGAAGGTCTAACCAGGCAAAATAAATAAAAATGTCTGTCATGAGATTCAGTGACATTACACAAATTGATAAAACCTCACCTTTGTTAAATATACCCAAAACGCCAAGTCTACAATTAATTCAGCACCTTAGCAACAGTTGTGAAGTCTGATTCAGTCTCATTCTCTCTCCTGTGTCCTTGTATGTTTGCGTTTGATTTGACAGCCTTTCTGTGTATGTCCGTGTCTCAGGGCTCGTTTGGAGCGCTGCAGAAGATCTGTGAGGACTCGTCGGAGCTGTTGGACAGTGATGCTCTGAACAGACCCCTAAACATTATGATACCCAAATTCCTTCAGTTCTTCAAGCACTGCAGCCCCAAGATTAGGTACAAGAGACAAAAAGCACTCACTAGTTGTACCTATTGTTGACATCTGGGTGTGATGCATGCTAATATCTGACTGTCAGTGAAGGTGTTGGTATTCATACTGTCTGATCCAGATATTGATCTAATTTTGTGCCTCATTTATTTGTAGTTATTAAAAGTTCAGTAAACGGAAGCTGTATATAGAATGAGATTTGTTATTCAATGTGATGAATAGCTGCATCAACCTTCATATCATCTCTGTAGGTCACATGCCATAGCCTGTGTGAATCAATTCATCATTGGCAGAGCCCAGGCCCTTATGGACAACATTGACACATTTATAGAGGTAATTTTGTGTCTATTGTACTATTGGAAAGCAGTGTTGCTTCCCTGTGAGTTTTTGCTTTGTCCAGTGAAGTTAATTTTTTCAATCCTCTTCAATTTATAGAGTCTGTTTGCGCTGGCAGCAGACGAGGACTCTGAGGTTAGAAAGAACGTGTGCCGAGCTTTGGTCATGTTATTGGAGGTCCGCATTGACCGGCTCATCCCTCATATGCACAGTATAATCCAGGTAAACCCCCACACACTTTGTTTTGATATCTTCATTACACAACTAAATGGAAAACTTTAAGTCTGCCTTCCCCCAGAACCAGGCAGACTGTTTTTTTTTTTTTTATATATATTTGTGTATCTGGACATGATGAAACACCCAGCTCATTGATTTACAGTGATACCTAAAGTTCCTACAGTTTCTGACCCAGATTTACCAGAGATCTTTGCAAAACAAACTGCACCCCTTTCCTCAGTCCTGAATAATTATTTTTTATCCATTCCCTCTTGCAGTACATGCTGCAACGGACCCAGGATCCAGATGAGAATGTGGCTCTGGAGGCCTGTGAGTTTTGGTTGACTCTGGCTGAACAACCCATTTGTAAGGAGATGCTGTCTGGACATCTGGTGCAGTGAGTATCAAATTAATTTGATGTACTCTGTCAATAATATGTTGATGACGTTAAATTATACTTTTATCATGAACAACATATCATCATATGAAATGTCCCTTATTTTTGTCATGCAGTTAATAAGTAGTACATTCTGATGAATTCATGAGATTTGTTTTCTGTTTTGACTGAAGACTTCTTTCCTTTCACTCACTCTTAATTTAGGCTAATACCAATCTTGGTAAATGGGATGAAGTATTCAGAGATAGACATCATACTACTGAAGGTAACCTCAAACATTTTATTGACATGTCTTCTGTGTGTATTCCATGTGACATTCATCTCCCTGATTTCTTAAAAAAAAAAAGCACAAGAAAAGTCGACTAAATTAAAATATGGTTGTTCAGGGTGACGTGGAGGAAGATGAAGCTGTACCAGACAGCGATCAGGACATCAAGCCCCGTTTCCACAAGTCACGCACTGTCACCTTACAACATGAAGGAGGGGAAGGCGAGGAAGACGAGGACATTGAAGAAGATGATGATGATGATGATGACACGCTGTCTGACTGGAACCTAAGTAAGGGTTGCCATGCTCTTGATATTAAAAAGTGGAACTGTTTTACTGTTTGTTCAGCTTACTATACAAAACATTACTGTGTAAGAAGCACGAATGTGCCATTTTTCTGTAGTTTCAGATGCCTGCCTTTATACTGAAAACCAACCCCCAGTATCTGGAAGTGATGAAAATCCCAGCTCATTGACACAGAATGATACATTTTGTTCCCATATTATTTTCTGATCCAGATACTGATGCTTGAGGCAGTTCAGTTGAGTGTGAAGACTCCAGGTGACATGAGTGCAAAGATCTGTCTGCTATAACTATAGTCTTGCACATAATTGAGCAAAAAAGGCTTTACATCCCAGTAAGACACAAAGAAACAAATAGCTTAACACTTTGCCTTTTTCTACTTTTGTCTGTCCTAACACTATGATACAGCAGAGCAGGCCAAGGGATGGGAGTTGATCAGATATTATCACTGCTAGTATCAGTACTGGTCCAAGTCGTCATTAATCCCTGATCAGTTTTCTGTATGAGCGGAAAATAGATGAGTTTGTTAGTTACTGTTGAATTACTGTTTGTTCAGCTTACTATACAAAACATTACTGTGTAAGAAGCACAAATGTATATAGATTTTTTTTTTTTTTGTATACATGTTTTATTTATTTTAGAAAAAATAAGAAAATAATCATCCCTCAATTTGGAGGGATACGGTACATCATGGCATTTTACATATACAGTATGCAGTCATCTCCAAAGTATTGAGGTCCATTTCCCTCAGGCACTGACTGATTCCCAGCCATAGGTCGAGGGTCATTCACACCCAAAACCCATCTACACCCATCCACTCACCCATAGGGTTACAGGACATTGGTTATCAAATGTATACACTTGGGGAAAGAAGGGGAGGGAGAAGACAAAAAAATATAAATTAATGAGTTAATTTTAAGGAAAAAAAGGGAAGAAAGAAATAGATTACTTAATGCTGTTTTAGGTCATGTGATTTCCACTTTACTCAATATCAAGGGGTACCTGTAAAGAGTTGTAATGGGCAAGAACGGTCTATGTCTTTAAGGAGTGAGAAAATCCTTTACATGGGTACTTGATTTTTTTTTCTAGTTAAAAAATAACATCTTTCACCTGATGTGAGAAGGACAGAGGTGTCAGTTTCCATTTGAAGAGGCTCAAATGTCTCGCTAAGAGTCTAGTGAAAGCTATGAAAACACAGGCTTTAGTTGGTAGGACAGTATGAAATTCTTTTGACATTAGGCCAAAGATACTCCATTGGATCGGGATCCAGCTGGGTTCCAAATATCTCACTAAAGGATTTAAAGATACTTGTCCAGAAGGAAGAAATGTTTGGACACAGCCAGGACATGTGCATTAAGTCTGCTGGTTGGCCTTTGCATCGAGGTAACAAAGGATCAACATATGGATATATTTTTGCCAACCTAGTGTTAGTAAAATGATCTCTGTGCACCACTTTAATTTGTATTATACTATGTTTAGCAGAGGGAGATGACGCATGTATCACCTCTAGGGCAGAGGTCTGTTGATTGTCTGAACTACACCAAGGTCAGATTCCCATGCTTCCTACCGGTTTTCAGTGGAGGGTGGATTAATGTTCAGTATGAGATTGTATATCTGAGCAATCAGGTCTCCACTGTCTGATTTCAATTCAAGAATATTATCCACCTGTGATCTCATGGGCCTATCTGGAAACAAGTTAAGTGCCTTTTGTACAAAGGTCCAAATCTGTAAATGGTGAAAGAAATTGTTTTGTAGGTGACTCATAGGTTCAGGACAATTGGGAGAAGAATGCAAATAAATCTCCAATATACCAATCCCAAATTAATTTGATTCCTTTGTTGAACCATAAGGTGAATGCACAGTCTATACATGATGGAATAAACATGTGGTTCCACCTAACGGGAGCAAGAACAGAAGGGCCCTGGAACCCAAAGTGTTTCCTAAATTGAGTCCGTATTCTTATAGAATGAATTAACTATTGTGTTTGAGCTCAAATTCTTGCTACTGAGGAGCAACACTGCACAAATCACTGAGTCTAAATGATATTAGCAAGAGGAAAATTCCATTTGCACCCAGTCTGCCTTTTCCACCATCAGTTTATTTTCAAAACGGTGTATTAGTTTTTGATCGTTACATGCCCAGTAGTAAAAAAAAAAAAAAAAAAGAATTTTGTAGGGCCAGACCTTCTGAACTTTTCGATCTTTGGAGGTGGTGACAATACGGCTAGGTTTGTTCTCCCCTATGAAAGAAATAATAGTTTTATCAAGTGTTTTTAAAAAAAAAGATTTTCTAAATAAAATTGGAACGTTTTGAAAAACATAAAAATGTAGGCCTTCTAATGACAACGGTAAGAAGGTCCACCTATTCAGATCTTACTTGCACTCATTGAGAACAATATTTTTTTTTTTGTAAAAGTAGCAAGAAAAGAGCGAGTGACTTCAATTTCTAAATATTTAAAGCCATTTTGAACCTTTTAAAATGGAGGGTAAGATATCTGCTTTAAAACTTATGGGAAATAACTCTTCTGCAAGTTCAACTTGGATCCTGAAAATTTCCCAAGCTGTTTCAAAATGTCTAGAATACATGGCAGTAATGAGGTTGGGAGAAACATGAATATTTTAACACTTTTCTTTATCTTGCTCAGGAGTAACATACATATGATACCAAACATTTCCACCAATAATGCATGGATGTGAAGTGTGACATAGCATTGAGCTTGTGGTGATGGGTTTTTTGTTTTGCTGTAGGAAAGTGTTCAGCTGCAGCTCTGGATGTCCTGGCCAATGTGTTCCGTGATGAGCTACTGCCCCACCTCCTACCGCTCCTGAAAGGCCTCCTCTTCCACCCAGACTGGGTCATCAAGGAGTCCGGCATCCTGGTGCTGGGGGCTATTGCTGAAGGTGTGACTTGCTTTAGAGATCCACTCATTGATGCCCAAAGTTTATCCACTTTTACAGTCCTCAGAGATCTAGTTTAAAATTGTCTGCAGTAATAAAAACATGTAATGGCCAGAGGAAACTTATTTTTGAAAAGCTGCAATAATGTCAAAGTTTGCCTGTTTTCTCAAAGTACTTCAGCTTCCTCCCACCATCCATACATTGATAGGTTAATCGATTAATCTAAATCGACCATAGGCGTGAATGTGAGAGTGATTGGTTATTTGTATGTCTGTCCTGTGAAGAATTGTTGACTCATGTAGGTTGTACCCCAACTTCACCCATAAGTAGCTGGGTTAGGCTCCAGTGACCTTCATGCCCCTGGTGAGGATAGAGTGGGATAATAGAATGAATAAACCTATCAAATGTCCTAAAATTAAGGTGGCAGTTAGTGAGTTAAATTTAGTGTTTGTCTCTTTGCATTCTATATCCTACCTTTTTTGTTTTATTATTATTTTAATAATCATGCCAATGACTCACACTTTCCTAATAACCTCTGGAGAAGCTAAGTTATCAATATTAACTATGTAGTCGTAATGAAAACTGCTCATGTACTCAAAAATCTAAGTAAAACTGTCAAAACTATAATGGCACCAGTGTGAGGATAATGACATTCATATTGTCACACTCCTCAGGATGCATGCAGGGCATGGTACCGTACCTGCCAGAGCTGATCCCCCACCTCATCCAGTGTCTGTGTGACAAAAAGGCCCTGGTGCGCTCCATTGCTTGCTGGACTCTGAGTCGCTATGCACATTGGGTGGTGTCGCAGCCCCCTGACTCCTACCTCAAACCCCTTATGACAGAGCTTCTGAAACGTATTCTGGATGGCAACAAGAGAGTGCAGGAGGCTGCATGCAGGTGAGCAGCTTTACACTCCTACTCTGTTTTATGTGGATATGATGACACACCCAGCTCATTGAGTTACAATGATACACTTTGTTCCCATAATTTTTATCTGATCCACATCCTGCATTTATCCTTCTTAGACTGGTAGAACTGTATTTGTAGATGAAATCCTCAAACCTCTCTCCTGTGCATTGGTTTTCTTAGTGCATTCGCCACACTGGAGGAAGAGGCATGTACAGAATTGGTGCCCTACCTGAGCTTCATCCTGGATACATTGGTCTTTGCATTTGGGAAGTACCAGCACAAGAATCTCCTCATCCTCTATGATGCCATAGGAACCCTGGCAGACTCAGTAGGCCACCACCTCAATCAGCCTGTAAGTCAATTTTTAAGATGTTAACCAACAGTTAATGGTGGTTGAGGTAAAAGAAAGAAAATTTTGTATTTTGGTGGTTTTTGATTTGTTTAATCATTGCAAACTGGAGATAAACAAAATGGTCCTTTATGGTTATGTGTCTGACTATGTCTTTATTGTCATCTTTGTGGTAGTGTTTATTTTCTGGTTTACTCTGCAAGCCATTATGCATGTTCACAATGATGAATGACTGCCTTAATGCTACATAACAAGAGCTGACACCTATTAAGAAAAAAAAACAATCACATTACTGATTTTATAATGTTTTACTGTTTGAGTATTAATTTTACAAAGTAGCAAAAACCTAATTTTATTAAATGTTCTTTATAATTTGTCAGGAGTACATTCAGAAATTGATGCCTCCACTTATTGCCAAGTGGAATGAGCTGAAGGATGAGGATAAGGATCTTTTCCCTCTTTTGGAGGTGAGGAATTTAATTTTTTTATTGTTTTTTTTCTCCTCCCCCAAATATGAAAACTTTTGTTAGAGGGCCCAATCTGGCCTTCAGGAAAATTGAAAGTGCTACACATTTTCCTAATGCACTCATTCAATGTTAAATTAAAACAAATGTGTCTCTTTTTATATTATGGAATTGTTATATTTGTTATAAACATGTGAATTTTGATATGAATGTATTTTTTTTCCTGTCAGTGTTTATCTTCAGTAGCCACAGCCCTGCAGAGTGGGTTTCTTCCTTACTGTGAGCCAGTCTATCAGCGCTGCGTTACACTAGTCCAGAAAACACTAGCTCAGGCAATGGTGAGAAAAACACAATCACAACAGTCAGTGGTTAATGTAGAAACCTATAGAAGAAGCTGACATTGTCCACCATGTCTGTCCAGATGTACAACCAGCATCCGGACCAGTATGAGGCTCCTGACAAGGACTTCATGATTGTGGCTCTGGATCTGCTGAGTGGATTAGCTGAGGGTCTGGGGGGGCATGTTGAGCAGCTAGTGGCCCGCTCCAACATCATGACATTGCTTTTCCAGTGCATGCAGGTAGGAGCATGTGTATTTATTTCTGCAACTTGGAATGTTATTGGATTTTTTTTTTTTAAGGGACGTTAGACGTGTCTTGGGCAACATTTCTAACATTTTAACAACACTCAATTTGTATTTCAGGATACCATGCCTGAGGTGAGACAGAGTTCCTTTGCTCTCCTGGGTGACTTGACAAAGGCCTGCTTCCCCCATGTTAAACCTTGTATTGGTGAGTGAGATTTGTCTTGCGTCCTCCATAGTAGTACAAGTTGTAGCCTTAGATGTTTCAATTTCCTCAACAGATGACTAATGGAGCTTGGAGAGTTACTGTTGAAGTGGAATGGATAGCTTTGTGCTTGTGTAGTAACCAGTTTTCCCAATTTCCTCCTTCCAGCTGAGTTCATGCCCATCTTGGGGCTCAACCTGAACCCAGAGTTTATCTCTGTGTGTAACAATGCCACCTGGGCCATCGGCGAAATTTCCATGCAGATGGGTGAGTGAGAAAGTGGATGTTGTTGTTGATGCCTTTTTGCTTCTGTTTGCCATTTTTCTGTAGTTTCAGATGCCTGCCTTTATACTGAAAACCAACCCCCAGTATCTGGAAGTGATGAAAATCCCAGCTCATTGACACAGAATGATACATTTTGTTCCCATATTATTTTCTGATCCAGATACTGATGCTTGAGGCAGTTCAGTTGAGTGTGAAGACTCCAGGTGACATGAGTGCAAAGATCTGTCTGCTATAACTATAGTCTTGCACATAATTGAGCAAAAAAGGCTTTACATCCCAGTAAGACACAAAGAAACAAATAGCTTAACACTTTGCCTTTTTCAACTTCTGTCTGTCCTAACACTATGGTAAAGCAGAGCAGGGCAAGGGATGGGAGTTGATCAGATATTATCACTGCCAGTATCAGTACTGGTCCAAGTCGTCATTAATCCCTGATCAGTTTTCTGTATGAGCGGAAAATAGATGAGGACTATGTTGATGAAAACCTGTGTAGGGTTATCTAATCATCTGAATGCAGTGTAGAAGCGGGAAGAAAAACGCATGTGACTTGCGGCACTAGTAAATGTAGAGTATACTTTTATCCATAGGAACACGTTTCCACTCTTTCCTGAAATGATAGCTTCACACCTTACGGCTAGCATTTATCACATTCTTTAAATCAAAGCAAGTTTGACCATTTGTTCAACAAGATTGCCAACGTCAAAGGGGATATAAGCTCCGTCATATGATGATAGTATGATCATCCTGTCACTTAAAACTGGTTCGTAGCTTAATAGCTTAAATTAGTTCTCAATTCCCATCCCTAAATAGCACCCATCAAGCTTAAGTTTGTGTAAACGTCCGCATGTTTGCACTTGTGCATGCCTTCCAATTAATTGGTTGTGCATGAACCAGTCAGCCCAGATACTCAATATGATATCCTTACAGGCAGCAGTATCAAGCAGAGAGAAAGTGGGAATTGTTCAGGTGAGCACAGGGAGGCACCCTTCATCTAATAAACAACTGGATGGATTATGTAATTGGTATCTACATTACAGATATCCCACATTGTCTGGGAAATAACATTGTGTCCTGAAATTCCTCCTTGGCATCAAAACTGTTGTAAGAAATTGTTTCTTGGCAACACAACCATACTTTTTTTTAAAATTAAATTCTGTTCATGCTCTGTGTCGTTTGCCTGCAGGTGCAGAGATGCAGCCATACGTGGGCATGGTCCTGCCACACCTGGTGGAGATCATTAATAGACCCAATACGCCCAAGACTCTGTTGGAAAACACAGGTACGCTCACAGCCTTGGCATTCACCAGAAAAGCTCTTAATGTACTGTTTGTACTTGGTTTACATTGCATGCAACCACAAACTCAACAGCCACTTTTCTCTTTTCCAATGTGTAGCCATTACGATCGGCAGACTGGGTTATGTCTGTCCCCAGGAGGTGGCACCACAACTACAGAATTTTATTAGGCCATGGTGAGTTGCTTCATATTTCCTGGATATTACCACAAACCCAGTGATGCTTTTAACTTCCAAACCCTGGTGGACGTTCATCTTACATGTTTGGAATTGAGCAACAATACCTTTTTTCTATTTTGGCGAGGAGATCGGGGTTTTTTTTTTTTTTTTTTTTTGTTTTGTTTTGTTTTGTTTTTACAAGGAGGCTAAAGGTCTATAAACATCACAAAAGTAAAAATTGCTTACATTGCTTCTCAGGTGCACGTCTTTGAGGAATATTAGAGATAACGAGGAGAAGGACTCAGCCTTCCGTGGAATCTGTGTTATGATTGGTGTCAATCCAGCTGGAGTGGTACAGGTACGATTATCACTTAATTAAACACTGATTTGTTGAGTCATGTTTTTGTTTTAAGCTGTCAGTGGTACGCTGGCACAGTTCAGCTGCATACAGAGTGAAGTATGCAACAGTAAAATAACAGCTTCTCTCTCTCTCTAGGACTTCATTTTCTTCTGTGACGCTGTAGCTTCCTGGGTCAATCCCAAAGATGACCTGAGAGACATGTTTTATAAGGTGAGTGTCTCATCAGAGGGCTACTTTTCAAACAGATGGGCTGTGATGTCTAAATATAATAATCAGAAGTGTTCTGATAACACTAGAATCATTCCTTTGTATTGATGTTCACCACACTCAATGATGATTCCGTATCAGACATTCGAAATCTGATTTCATGTTGAGGATAATTTTGAGTCTGAGGAGTGTGGTAGAACTTGTTGAATGGAGAACATTTGTTCCTCAACACAACCCGAAGCCCTGTTCAGATTAAGAATATACCTGGCACGTACATGCAAAGTGATTACCTGCAACAGAACGGGAAAATAGAATTTACAGTTTAAACCAACTTAACTAGATGAGATAGTGTTACAGTTGTGTTTCCTGTACATTTGAAATGGCAAAAATATCAGTTTTTATAAACACAAGATGATCAAGAATATCTCCAGTGTACTCCTGGAGTAGTGTAACATTAAATAGGTGATGAAAGCAATTAGAAATATGATGGAATTGCATCTCATAAATACAGTCTCATCTCATAACTCTACAACTTTGCCTTGCATTATACTCAAATGGTTTAGTGTCTGAACTGGGTTGAAAAGACTTTTCAAATGACCTACTACATTTTGAAGTGTTTCAACACATCATGGTCTGTATTTACAATAAACTGAGGCAGCAGCTTTGATTATTTTCCACTTTTTATTTCCAACTCTCAGATCCTGCATGGCTTCAAGGACCAGGTTGGAGAGGAGAACTGGCAGCAGTTCTCTGAGCAGTTTCCTCCTTTGTTGAAGGAGCGCCTGTCGGCCTGCTATGGTGTCTAACCCAAACCTCCCCTTGGTCCACACAGGACACGGCCTGTTAGGTATGTCACTAAAACAGGTCTCTTCCAGGAATAAAACGGGCTCTCTTATGGAAACGATGACACACCCAGCTCATTGACAAGCAATGATACTTTTTGTTCCCAAATAAATGTTCTGATCCAAACACTTCTTTCCATCCACATACAGCAGATCTCTTCTCTGCCTGATCATTGAACTTTTTTTTCTCTTCCTTTTCTGTTTTTTCAGGTAAATGGAGGGGAGGGTTACTGGGGAACTCATTGCACTGCCCAGATCATGGGGAGAAACATGAGCTGAAGGGATGGAACTGGCCTTGACCGTCCACTCAGCGGATGTCCCACTTCTTCCCTCCCCCTGCACCCTGTGTGTCTCTGTGAGGGAGGGTGGGAGGAGGGTGGTGGGTGTGGGAGGGTAAACTGGGGATATACATATACCTCTCGGATTAAATGCCTCACTAAATCCAACACACTCAAAAGTGACTTTCGCCAACAGCACCGCAGGGATCTTAAGTAGGTGAGGGCAAAAAAAGGGGCTGGTTTTGACCTTCCCCCTCCTTGATTCGAATATTCTGTTGTAAGAGATGACAGTGGGGAGGGGGGTGGCGGATGGGTACATAAAAATGAATTATCTGAACCAGCAATAGGGTGCCACAGTCCCAAATGCTTTCAGTAGAAGGACGCATCATATGAATGTGTTGCACAGGCTCGTGTGGCTTTAATAGAACTGGCTAAATGAAACACAAGTCGCTTTCACATCTTAATAATGCAGGAGATGTGCACTCTTTTTTTTTTTTTTTTTTGCACCTTTTACAGCAAAAATTAAAGTTTGTGTGCACAGCCATGGGTCGTAGTATCTTTTAACATGTACAT
>JAPSES010000069.1:4034725-4046379 GCA_029822895.1 Maxillicosta whitleyi | reverse complement strand
GACAGTAACATGAGCTTCTGAGAGGGGCTATTAGAAGCTTTACGACTTCCCCTTCTTTCCCTAAAGCCTTTGGGTGTGTGTTTGAGCGGTGAAGTCTCACACAGACGACCACGCCCCTGTGCAAGAACGTCACACATTCCACACACGCACATACACATACACACATCTCTTAGCAACACATACACTCAAGCTTAGCGAAATGTCGATGCTGGTAAAACATGTGACTGCGGCACATCATTTATCTTCAGATGGGATAATGTTTTGTTTATGGACCTTAGTTTCTATGTTGTCTTCACAGGGGATTTACAACTTTGTATTACAGAGTTGAATGAAGGGGGTTGAATATCTCTACTTTCTGACTTTGTTTGCAAAGATTTATGGGTACATGAATGAACTTGGTTATGATCCAGCAGAACTTTATTTTTTTTGGTTCGGTCTCTTTGTCTAAGTTTCGCACGAACCATTTGTTCAAAATAATAAAAAGTGACACTCATGGTCATGTCAGCTGAAAATTTTTAAGACAAGGCAGCTGGGTATTCATAGTGAAAAAAAAAAAAAAAAAAAAAACCTTTTCATTTTCATCCTGTGGTTTAAACCTTGATGCATGGCGTGTGCACTCCCTTCTTATTTTGCCTCACAAAGATGACAATTAGCATAGCCGCATGCAACAATAGTGTGCTAATGACTGAGATGACACAGATGTGAAACACAGATGACCTGAAACTACACTTATCAGAACACAACTCGAGACAATTTTTACTTCACACTAATACCAGCTCTTTCAGTCTGGGTGAAATATGACCCAAACATACCCAGCATGAAACTGTAAAAAAAAAGAGGCCATATCTTGCAACTTTTCCACCAGTGCCAATTTATTGAGAACAAACTCTGGTGCGCAATGTTCCGTAATCATTCCTGCTGGCAGTGGAAATAGTGGTATTTGGAAAAGAGTGCTGGAATAAAACTGTGTGCTTCTTCTTGCCCTACGGCGATACTCTGATCTTTACGGCTCTGTGAAACATCATCAGCATGTAAAACATAGTGAGATGTAAGCAATGTGTGTGTTTGTATTTTTTTTTATGTATGTTATTTCAGCTGAAGAATCGGTTTTAAAAGGGAACATTAGAAGATAGATTTGCATATAGTTTTGTGCACAAGTCATACTTTTCAACACAGGCCTTTGAAGTTTTGTTGTATGACAGATCGTGGCTCTGCTGGAACATCTGAGTAAGTTTGTGGAGTTATTGTCCAACTGGTTCATGGGTAGTTCACAGTTTATTGAAAAATATACTTCATTATATTACCAAAGGAAAACTGGAGGGATTTGTACAATTATGGGAACCATATATGAACATTATGGTACCTGGAAAATAGGGATAGGGCATCTAAATTATTACTTTGTATAATAAATTATTTTATTATGACTATTACTTATATGTGCACATGTTCATGAGAATACATGTATGTTATATATAATATACGTGGTGTGAATGGATGTGTGTATGTGTGTTTGTATTTTTTTGATTCATGTTCTTTATGTATATTATTATTTACTTTATTCACCTTTCATTATACAACTTAAATACCAATAAAAAATATTGTGGAAAAAAAAGCTTCACATTTTGGTTTCTTCTGTGTTTTTATGCCTCAGTCATAACATACATAACACACACCTATATCTGTGAGTCTGTAGCTGCTTATTTTGATGTTTATTTTAACGAATAGCCCATGTTTACGTCGTATTTGTTTTATCTTTTTATGCGTCGTTGGTATGTGCGTCACCTGATCACACGGGACGTTCGCCTGAACGACCTCTTTAGACAGTGACTCAGACAACAGTAAGTGACTCTAATCTGGGCCACAGGGTTTGTGGGAAAAAAAAAATCAACTCACATTTGGTTGCCATGGTGAGTTAGATCCAATTATGCAACAAGCAATGGAAAATGGTTTTGGAGAGAGAAAGAAATGCAGGAGAATGAGAGAAAGAGCCATTACTGGTGTGAGGTATCAGCATAACACTTATTTAAGCAGATATGTTGGCTAAAACCACATTCCTATTGACAGCAGTGGCTCTGGAGAGCTGCAATTACAAACACACTCTCATATAACAGATGATTCCTCTGCTCTTGCCTGTTTTATCTTAAATTTAGTCACTCTATTTTTACTTTAAGATTAAAGTGAACCTGAAAGCTCGGAGGCAGCTTCTGTAATTATTACCACTACTTCATCCCTGTCCTCATTCTCAGCTCCACCCTTCATTAACTGATATGGGCTCTTCTCCTTATCCCCACCCTCCTCTCTTCTTCCGTTAATCCTGATGCAATCCTGGTGGTCAGAGGGTTTCTAGACCTCATCCATGCCGGACCACATCATTACAAAACAGACCTACATAAAGTCCACAAAAAGATCATAATGTCAGAGCAGTCAGTAAGGAGCCTCTGAATGGATGCTCTTGATTTTAACTTGTCTATCCTTATTTTTCTCTTTCCTTCTCTCTCTCTCTCTCTCTCTCTCTCTCTCTCTCTCTCTCTCTCTTCCACCTCTCTGGTATTTATGTGTTGGCAGTTGCCGTGGAGACAGGACACACAAACACTGTGGCGGTAGACAGGAAGTGCTGTGGAACCACAATGGCGTCACTGCGGCTCTGCGCTCGCTCTGCGCTCTCTCTCTCTCTGTGTCTCTGCCCTGGCCAGTGTGCATGCTATTATCCTTAGCAGGCTGTATGGAGACCACACTGCTGTCTTTTTCTCTCTCTTCTCTCTCATTTCTCTCATTATTATTAGCATTGCTTTTTCAGCTGTGTGTCTCTCGCTCTCTTTCCTTTTATTTTTTTTTTTTAATTTTTTTTTTTATAACTTTACACCACACTAGCTGCTTTAGTATGTGGAAAATCACTGTCTGATTTGCGGTGTCTGGGAGCCCTGGTGTTAGTTGATGTACTGAAAAGCTGTTTGGAATTGACTGTTTTAATGTTCGACCTGTCTACAGGGCGTTTACTGTTGAAAAGCTGCTGTGGTGTGTATGTGTGTGTGTGTGTGTGTGTTGGAGTTTGGGTGTTTGTAAGAAGCCAGAGTTGAACTTGATGGATGAGAAAGAAAAAAAAAACAACCCACATTTGTTCTTTGTAAAAGCTATGTATACATATCCTGCACACACACACATGTTCTGTATATGATCCAATGAGTCAACAGGTGAATGTGTAAGAGTCAGATATAGTAAAGTCAGTACCACAGACTGAATAAAGGAATGTGTGTGTGGTCCTATTGCAGAGTCTTACATCAGACTGGCATTAGAGTACACTGCACATCCCTCCTGTTCTCCCTCTGTCATTTTTACACATCCCTCTCTAAATATACTCCTCTGGAAAAACCCCTTGAGAAGATACCGCCCTCTCCCACTCCACATGCTAAAAATATCCAGTCAAGACCACCTTTACTACCCCCTCCTTGCCTGTTTCTTTCCTTTCTTTTTGTCTTTAGTCTGCTCATTCACTTCATTTGTTAGGCTCATTATTTTATACAATCCATATATTTCCAACTGTTTTTGGATGAATAACTCTACTTTTTACCTGAGTATTTTAACTGTATGAAACTTTAGACTTATAGACCTCTATATCTCAGAGCTTGTTGGGGCAAAAATGATATTGTTTTACTAAAATGTGCTGATTTTTGTAAAGTTTGTAATAAATCAGGTCTTTCACTATAGAGCCATAGCAGTCAAAAGTACCCGTGTTGAATAGAAAAACACTTCTGCTAATTTGTGAAATTCCCTAAAACTATTTGTATTTCTATTTCCCCTAATAAACAAAACATAAGATATAGAAAATAAGATCATTTCCAGCTAGAACGGTAATAGGTGGTCAAATTGATCGGACAGAATTTCACACATTTGTTCCTGGTTGATCATGTGTCTTGGTTACTTCACAACAATTGCTATCTCTATGAAACTAATGGACAGTATATAAAATGGTACAAAATCCAGAAGCAAACACTACAACAGACTTCCTGATTCATTTTTTTAAAAAGATACTCTTATATGCAATCATTACAGTTTAAAGTGTGAATATGAATAATTAAGTGTATAATTTAAGTTGTTAAAATATAAACTTAAGTGTTCTATAAATGCACAAGTATTTGATTTATTTATTGTGAGCAATTATAGAGTTTCTAGCAATTGTGTTGTTAAAACCAATCTTGAATTAGGTGGAAATGATGTTGTCACAAAGTAGAAAACACATGCCGTTTATGAAAATTCGACTGTCTTAGAGACGTGATGTGACCTTATATAATATGATGAATATTGTAGCTTACTCTCTACTCATTGTATATAAACGGATGTCAAATGAGCTCAACCTATACTTTTTATAGCTGTAAAGTCTATTTAGGATACTAACACAATAGTATTACGAATACAAAAACATCAGACAGTGACCATTTTTCAGCATAATGACTGTTTTTAGTTACATTTTTCTTGTAATAGTAGCCCACTGCTCTATGTTTGTTCTAGGATTGACTAAATGCAGAAGCTGAATTCCTCTGCTGGGACAACAAAACTGAATTAACTCAAAAAAAAAAAAAAAAAAAAAAAAAAAAAAAAAACAAGTAATTTTTATCCATTTATTTTTTTTTTTTTTTTTTTTTTTTTTTTTTTTTATAACACTATACAGTAACTCAGAGAGATTTTATAGACATTTTGAAGTTGTGAATAATGAATATGAGTGATTTTTTTTTGTCAGTTTATGACCTAATAACAGTCGTTTTACTGCATGTGTTTATTTTTTAGTAAGTGCTGCTTGGATGTTTTATGGCAAGAGGAGCTAAATGATAATGCCCAAGACACTAGGTTGAAATTTTAGATTACAGAGTATTTTAATGAGGTATTTTAAAGGGTTATTTGTGCTTTATATTTGAGTAAAGGATCTGATTATGTCTTTCACCACTGCCCCTTCTGTCTTGGCTTCTTCCCCTACTCCTCCCTTTTGTAATGATGGACACTTTCCAAAACCCTGAAGCTGCTTGACATTTCTGCTAACACTGTGTGCCAGTGATCCGTCCGTCCATCCATCCATCCATCATCTATCCATCCATCATCCGTCTGTCCGTCCGTCCATCCATCCATCTGTCTGTCATCCATCCATCCATCCTTCCATGTGTCCGTCCATCCATCCATCCATCCTTCCATCGATCTACCCATCATCCATCCATCTGTCCATCCATCCATCCATCCATTCCTCACCCCTTCCACCCAGGTCCGCCAATAAGACGTTCAGCCAACCAGTATGGTGACCAATCAGCTGACCTTCCAGCCAGCGAGCCAGCCAGAAGAGGAAAAGCACCAGAGATCAGGCTACGTCTGGTGGTGAAACACAGTGAACAGATGAGTTCTCAGGACACACAAACACAGAAGAAACAGAGGTGGATTTTCTTGAAGTGAGCTCATAGTATGAGAGCCAGAGAGAACAAATCAAGGAGGGAAAAACAGAGAGAAGCACAGATTAAAAACAGATATGCCAAAGTTCACATTATCATCATCACTGTCTGTCAGACATGATGTCAATGGTTGATCCTATTAAATTGATTACATTAACCCATAAAGAACCAAACAGCCACTGACGACCAGAACCATCAACTGATCTAAACTGTCAAATACATGTTCATCCACAAATCCTGTGTGAATGTGCAAATAATTGGTGTAAAATATTTTGTCATATTTTCATGGTCATCAGATATGACCCATTTGGACAACAGCGTCATCTTCTACAACATTGATTCACCAGTAAAATCCATGGAGTTGGATCAATGACAGTGGATGGATATACTGGGTTTATGTTCAGTTAATGATATATTTTGCTGGAAAAAGTCACTTTTTCTTCAGTTTTCTCAGTTTTTGATATGATAACCCTCAACTTTAATCTGAGCTTTTATGAACATCTACACAATCAGTCAATGAAATATAGGAAAATACATGATGTTCAATGAAAAAATGCAAAATACAGCAGATTATGTCACAATTACTTGTGATAAATTACTAAATTACTATTAAAAGTAAAACTGGGTCTTTTGATTTAATACATTGAACAGTAACTAAAAAAAAAAACCCTCTAAATAATTTGCTTGTAGTTGACCTTGACATGGCTATTACTGTCGGTTTTATGGAAAAAAACAGTTGAAGTTGGAAAAGAGTAAAAAACTAGAACATAAAACACTGATCATATCAACTGAAAGTAATAATATATGCCATCAAGTCACTTCAGCTACCTAAACCTGGAGAAATTGAAAACCTTCCATCTCCTCTCACTAGAAAAAAAAAGTTAAATACAAAGTAAAGAGGACCTGACACTGACAATAGTTCATGCTGTTATAGGAAAGTGAAGACACACTCCAATGCTTCTCTGTACAGACGTGGAGTACATCAGTAGAAACATATCCAGGTTGAGCCGCAGTGTGTCCTTCACAGTGACCACTTTTGCATAGTTACAAATGCATTCTGGATTTGGGTAACCAACAAACACGTAACAGGTGTGTTACATAAAAATTCATCCCCTGTACAGAAGGGGATGTGAACTATAGACGCCGTAGTCATGACTGTACCAGGCTGTAAACATGTTTATTTCTGCGGTAAACTTTACTGTTTTAACACAGGGGTCTAAGGGCATTGACTCCCTTTTGGATTCAGCTGTTACAGGACAGTGAACTTTTTGTTCTGCTTAGTAGATATAAAATATACCTTCACATGGCACAGTTTGGGGTGACAACATACGATTGCTATCCTGCTACAGTTTCTTTTTAGGCTTGTTCAAACATAAACATACTAAAACCACTACATACTTGTGGCCTATTTGCCTGTTTATAGTGATGAAGTTTGTGTATTTCTAACCAGCACAATACAAGTGATAAGGCCTAATTGTAATTGGAACTATTAGGCTATATTTTGTGCAGCTTTACATTTCTATACAGCAGTAACATGCTTTGGATGTCAATACAATTATTATAAATGTACTAAAAGTCAGTTATGATTAATGCATAAGAACTAAAGTAAATAAAATTTGGTAATAATATTTAACTGCATATAGTGATCAGTGTTAAATATGTTCACAGAAAGTAGCAGTGGTAGAAATACTGTTAATGACACTGTGGCTGTTAGAAGAGGAAGTGATCCATCAGGATTTTTATTGACAATGTTGAGCGGTGGAACCATAAACAATGTTTTTCTTTCTTTTTCTGTTTGAGGAACTGATGAAAATGTAGAGTACTGTACATGCAAGACTGTACATTTTTGTCTTTGTGGTCATTAACGAGAGAGGAAGCCTATCTGTGGCCACATGGCGTTTCTGTTCCTCCATTCAACCACTGACATCATCTGGAGTGACACACAGCCTGGTGACTTCCTCCAGCCCATTAATCACTTGTGTGTTAACAGGCACACGCACTCTCTCCAATTCCTGTACTCTTTACAGCTTGGCACCACATTCTGCCCTCCCTTGTTAGCTTAGTGTCTGCGACACCAGCCTTAAGCACTCGTTTCCAGCTGCCTGTGCCTCTACAGGCGACCTTTGACCCTACGCTTACTCATAAAGTCTTCAACCACCACCTTGCTTTTGACACCTGTTCTCTGCTGCTCACCTGCTGGACGAGGGAGCAAAAAAATGAAGGGATGAAACCAGCATTTAAAAACAACTGAAGAAAACCAAACTTAAACTTGTGTCTTTCTGCACCTTGCACCTTGTTTTGTTTCGCTCTGATTTTATTTTAACTGAAACATGCAGTGTGTACTTTGACTTTTCAGCTTTTGTGTTGTGAAACTGACAAACACGGGACAAAACCGTTGGAGGCCAGGTGATATTTCGAGTGTTGCGTTATCTCTGCTGAGATTAACATGAAAAGAAGGATCATCAACACTGGGCTGTGATTGGCTGTTTGAGCTGAATACCAACTATTGGACAGGTGAGGACAGAGGGAAGTAGGGGAGAGTTTTACACAAGGAAAGAGACAAAAGAATTAAAGACTTCATGACACCGATATAACTAGTTTTGTATTATCAGGTAAATGTGCTTGAAATTTGAAATGATCACTGTGCAACAAACTGTCTGTGTTTTATTATTATATATGATATTTCTGTGTCTGTATTACCACTGCATGTGTTTAACCCTTTATAGGGCACTCATTGAAATACTCTGTAATTCAAAATTTCAACCTTACTGTGATATTGGACATTGTCATTTATCTCCTATTGCCACAAAACATTCAAGCAGCACTTGCTAAAAAGTAAACACGTGCTATAAAACAACTGTTATTGCGTCATAAACTGACAAAAATCACTCATATTCACAATTTACAGCTTTAAAATGTCTATAAAATCTCTCTGAGTTACTGTATAGTGTTATAAAAACCAAAATGCTTCTCGCATAGGATTGGCCCCTTATTTAATGTTTGAGGAAATTACCAAAAATAGTCGCTTGTCCGATAACGGGTTATGGTTGAGTCTATTTTTACTACAATATACTGAGAAAAAATATTGGTTAATGTCATACCTCCATATTGTGGGAGTTCAAAATGCAAAGTTGTTGTCAATAATTATCTCTGTAAATGACAAATCAATATTTCACTAAAGTTTAGAGGCTAAATGTTATTCCTGAGTGGAAGTAAACGAATTTAGATGGATTTCTGTGGTTACAAAATGACAGACACTGTATTTCAAAAGAGGTAGAATATTTACATAAACTATAATAAAAAAGGGGGCGGAGCCTATCCCGACTGCCATCAGACAAAGTTACATAAAACAAACTCTAAGACTTCCTAGGAACAGATGATTATGTGAATAAAATTACCCTGAAGACATTTTTTATGAATGATAATATTATTATCATTATTATATTTTGTACAACATGATGACATTCTTCATTATCATTTCATAGACTAGCCCCTGTTACCATTGAATCATGTGAATTTAATGTGTCCCAATACTCTGTTCAGATAGTGTATTTTTTTCTATACTATTGTGTTACTTATTATGGGGCATGCATTTTATATTTGTATCAACTCATGTCTCTCAAATGTAAACTTTTATCAACAAACTGTTTTTTTTAGCTTTTGTGTCCATTTTCCAACCAACTTCCTATGTGTATTCAAGTTAAAAAGAAGGAGACTTTTATCAAACTATACTATAAAGGAACTTAATCCTTCAGTTTATGATGAACATGGAAACAAAGCTTGCAATGAACACAAAGAAAGAGAATGAAAATTTGGAATGTGAGACATAACTAAAGCTGTAAGCAAATGTGATGGAATAAAAAGCATGTTATTTGCATATGGGAGTGGGGCAGTGGTTAGAACTGGTGTCTCACAGCAAGACGACCCTGGGTTCCAGTGTGGGTCTTTCTGTGTGGAATATTTGTTTCTGTATCTGTGTGGGTTCTTCGGCTTTCTCCCACCGTCCAAAAGACATGGACTTAATAAGTTCATGGTCGCCTGTAGGTGATAGGTGTGAATGTGAGTGTGAATGTCTGTTTATTTCTATATGTCAGCTCTGCAATGAACCGGTGACAGGACCAGGGTGTATCCCACCTTTGCGCGTCGGTAGCTGGGGTAGGCTCTAGCGTTCCGACAATTCTCTGGGGGACTAAGCAGTTCTGGAAATGGATGAGATGTAGTGGAGTTGAAAGATAAAGTTATATTAAATGTCAATACATGATACAAACACTTACTCAGGGTTCCTATAGATTTCTACAAGATACATTTAAGACTTTTTAATACTACTTAGAACAGAGTTTAATGCACATTTCACAGTCATACTAGCAAAAAATTTGTGACTCAGAATTTAGGAAAGATAGATTTTCCTAAATTGTAAAATGTATTTATTTACCTCAAAACCACGAGTCTGTTCTGAACAGAGCCTGCAAAGTTAGCAAGAAATGGTTCCTAATCCCAACATAAACTTTCAGGTTAGAACGGGTTGAACTGAATAGACTAACTTCACTTTCTTTGCTGGTTTCCCTGACACATGCAATACGGCCAATAAGTTTAAGACCCACCATATCAAATTTAATCCATGAAGACTCAAACAGCCACCACTGACCAAAACCATCTACTGATCTAAGATGTTTAATACCTGTTGATCCACTAATCCTATTAATACATGGAAATAATTGGTGTAAAATACAGTTCACAATTCATCTTTTCATGGTCATCAGATATGACCCATTTAGACATTCAGAGGCTCAGTAGGTACGGTGGATCATCTAACATCTAGACATCCATATAACTAGTACATTAAATATTAGAAAATACCAGATTTTCCCTGGAAAAATGGAAAATATGGAGGATTATTTTCTAATAAATGGTGTTAAATCACATAGGAAAAAAATATTTGCAAACTGACACAAAAGTAGCACCGGGTATTTATGGGCTAATATCTTTTTAAGAGTTTTTAAAGGTATTAAATACAGATTTGTAAATTCAAGATTTTTAACATTTTTTAGGACCCTGCGCCAACCCTGTTAATGCTTGGACTTGAGTAGCAGAAATTCTAATTTAGTTGTGCACTGATACATACTGTATATTGGATGCTGGTACTGTGTTAGGGATAATAGCAACTGTGTCATGAAATGTAACAAAGCTCTGGTAGTATATTATGCCTATAAACTTCTGTGAATTAAACATACTGGAGAAGGGAAAGACTCATAAAGCCACTGGAAGTTAGTAGTCAGGTTTGTCAAGTGAGAAGTGGAGTCCATCAACTTTTATGATACCATAAAAAACACACTGATCCATCTTTGCAGGGAGTAAAAAGGGTCTGCATGGTGGTCTATTTTCTATTGCTCTCAAGGCACACGTAGATCACTAAAAACGTGCAAACAACTACATTCCCAACAGCATCCAAAACACACATTTACTGTGGGATAAAGTCCGGTCGGTAACTGTATTTAAATCATAGCCTACATGCACATAAACCTGCGGAATCCTCAGTGTAAACAAACACAGTCTGCTCCAGCACCTGAAGGCCTACACTAGTGAAACAACACGCCGTGGGAAATATTACTAAAAGGAGGTAGTGATGACAAACACAAGAATCTCCAAACATATTTTACTCCATTGTCACATGACTTTGAAAGACTCAGTCTGGTTGTTCTATTGTGCAAAACCAGATGGCCTTCCTCAGTGTGTAGGTGTTGGATGAAGAAAAAAAAAAAAAAAGGGTGGTTTAACAAGTTAAGCCAAGGTGTGCACAAACTAGGTGTGTCTGTGTTTGTTTCCGCTACCCCCACCCAGACGGAGGGTGCTCTTGGGAGAGGGTATGTGCCCACACTTGTGCCCGCTGGCTCATGAGCTTTTCCTCCATTTTGCTCGTCTCCATTGCACATCTCTGACTGTAGCCGTTTGATCTCTCCAGTTTGTTAGTTTCCCCTTTTGATTTTTCTGGGCTTGTACAAATTATCCAAGTCATTCACCTCTCTTTTCTTTTTTTTTTGCCCTCTCACTCTGCCTTTCTGCATGTTGGTGTAGCTGTCCTTATTTGGCTTCCCTTCGATTGAGTGGGAGTGTGAGTATGAATGTGACTGTGTGTGTGTGTTTCCTCCTGACTGTGAGTCACTGCTTGTCTGACTCACGAGCGCTAACAAAAACACACAGTTACCATGGGGCCGGACTCGGGGGGCG
>JAPSES010000069.1:4008737-4020639 GCA_029822895.1 Maxillicosta whitleyi | reverse complement strand
GGGCTCAGTCTATTAGTTTTAAAATTAATAAGAACTTCAACTCTGACCCCTGAAGGTCTCCATCAGTCTTCTAGAAACCATCCACCCACATTTATCTAGTCCAAATGATAAACTCCTATTGTTGCTGTTGATTCCACTGACATTAATCATGGAGTTAAGTCCGATAACTCATTCAGTTTGATCAGTGTTGTATAAAATACTGAAAAATCACACTTAAGTAAAAGTATAGGTACCCCTCCAAAAAATGATTTTGGTAAAAGCCAAAGTCACTAATTGAAATGTTACTTGAGTTAAAGTTTTAAAGTGTCTGAAACTTTTTGTACTTAAGTACAAGAAGTACTGTAAAAATGAATGTACTCAAGTAATGTAAATAAAAGTACAAATAAAAAGTAAATAATAAGCAAAAGCAGTCTGAATGTTTTTTTATCAGATCAAGTGCAGCCCTTTGGTAATACGCAGCAAACCCAGACACTTTGGTGGTTGTCCAGTCCATCCCAGTCCTGCTGCTGACAGGCATGTGTGGTCATGACATTACACACACACACACACACACACACACACACACACACACACACACACACACACACTTGCCTGTTGTTACCTTCACATTATTCAGCCTCTGAGACGGTGTTCTTGCAAAAATTCTTCTGTTGCTTTTTTTTTTTTTTTTTAGATAAACACTTGTTTTGCTGCAGATTATTTCATTTTTCAAATCGCTGATGTTCTGTTTACACAGGTTTATTTTTGTTTCCATTTCTTCATCTGTTTGTGTATATCTTGTATCCTTTTGTCCCAGCTCCAGGGTAGAACTGCCTTCAACTGTCGATTTCTAGGAAGTGCAGCCTCCCCTATCCCTAAGTGGAAGTGCTTGGAAGTCAACAGTTGAAAGCAGTTACACTCTTAAGGTCAGCCCCACCAGGTAATCTATTCAGTAAAAATTCCATAACTAATGAAGGGAACTGTCTAAAGGTTCGGAATTCTGTCATGTTCGAACACAGAGCTTAGAACCCAAATGCAGAGATTAGATGACGGACTGATTATAGTTATGAAAAAGTTTAATAAATACAAATCAAAACCATACTCAGTAATCCTTGGGAATTATTCAGAACCAAAAGTGAAAAACAGGCCAGGGGTCAAAAACAGGGGAAGCAGAACATCCAAGCAGAAGCGCTGACAGGGCTCACAAGTTCTAGTCAGGAGACTGACAGGGTCAAACACCAATGAATCACAGTCTAGCAAAAGGTACAGAGGAGAGCGAGGCAGAAACAGTGTACCGTTTGTGAGCAAGAGTCCAAAACCAGGAAATCAATCTGATCAGGCAGAGGCAAGGGCCCACCAAGGGTCTTGAGGAATCCAGGGTCCAAACAGGGTTACAACAGGCAGGTCAGGTAGAATACACCACTGGTACGTCTCACAAAAGACGAAGACGAAACGAAGTGGCAATGAAACAATACTCACAGAGGGTTTAAACACACATGAGGAGAGGGAGACAACAAGACACAGGTGCAGCACATCAGGATGGGGTCAGGTAATCATACAGCTGGGAAAATCATAAAACAAGAAGTACAGACAGCAGACACCACACAGGGCGGGACAGAGGCTGACCAAATAAAACAGGAAATGACAAGACATGACATAAAACACTAATGTCTGGTAACAGATATGACATTCTCATGCAGATTGAAACTGTCAATACTCTCTGGCATCCAGTACACTCATAGTGTGGGCCAAACTGCTGAAGAGGACAGGTTAAAGAAAAAAAATAAAACAATAATCAAAACAGAGGTAGATATGACCTAGTTCATGTACTGTATTTAACATGTCATGGCAGTTAATATTCTTGTGTGTGTGTTTCATCTGCAGTGATAACTACAGCACAGAAAATCAAACTAACTATGAAGGGACATGTCAGAGATGGTTACACGTTAAAGTAACTGAATTAATCTGTTAAGCAAGTAACTGTGATGTGCAGAAATATGATACATTTGATCTACACTATACACATGTATCATAGTTACATGTAGTGTGTGAAAAGAAAAAGCTAATTAATTATATATTTTTTGTTTTCTTACAGTTGAATCCACATTATATGGAGATGATCCATACTACAACCCCAGTCTGAATGACAAAGTACATGTTTTGGTTTGTGTCATCTCTGCCAATCCACTACATTTACAGGATGATGCTAGAAGATGAGGAAGTGATATGGGTGAGTACAAAAATTAATTTGGTGGTTGGTTCATTGGTAAAGATGAAATCATGACCTGATTAATATTAATGTTATTATCTTTGGTATCTGCTCTTTATCTTCAGGGATTCCTCATTTGATAACATTGACTAATTTGACAACATAGATGGAGCTTCGGAGTGCATCACTGGGTATTCCACTGAACTGCATGTTTCCTGTGAAGAACTACCACTCAGAAATCACTCCAAATAATGACCTTCAAATGTTGATACTGATGGCACTGGAACAGATAATCAACTTTAGAGGGGATTTTGTGAACGACTGTAAATACAAATGAGACAAACTTTTCTTCAGCTAATCATGAATAGAAATCATGTCAAAAATTCATATTTTAGTCACATGCAGTGAGAAATATAGATTTATAGTTTCATATACAGTTGTCTTATATTATATGTTGGTTCAGTGCAGATCTTTCACTTTGATAAAAGCTAACATTATAAAAAGATACCAACAAGTTTAATTCACAATATCACGTGTTGCTTAATAAATAATTTATTTTGGGTGTTACTTTGATATACTTGGGACTGCCTCTTCTAGTGCATATTAATGTCTGTTTTAATGATAAATTGCAATGAACTTGTGCTACTTAAACTAAAAAGATACATGAAATACAACGTGACCAAATGTGTGAAAACGTTGCATCATTTCATGCTTTACTGTGTGTGTGTGTTTTTTTTTTGCCAGGTCTAATTGTTTGTGTGTCCGTTTAGTCAGTGCCGATAACCCTACGCTGTTAGAATGATTCTGACGTCATCACGTGATGTGGTCAACAACTCAGCTGTTGTGATGATGCCTTTAGTGACCGTCGTAAATGTAGGATTATGAAGCGAACTGCTTGGTTGATGCTTTTTGTTTTAATTATTTACGCTTTCTAAAATGAAAGCTAAACAGAACGCTAAAGGAAATTCCACAGGGATGGCTTGATTGTTTTAGTTGAACCCTACCTAAAAACATACGACTTTACACTTGAAAAACGCTTTACTAAAATTCAATATATGACATCTGTCTATGTGTTGATTAGATATAAATTTATATTATTATGTAATTTACATTTACACATTTTTTCGATAAACTTTTTTAGCGTTAGCGTTGATACCATGATGACAATCGGGGAAACTGAGCTTTTTGAGGTGTATGTGAACGCAGCATGGGACAAGTGAGGAAAAAAAGAGGAAGAAATCCACGTAGCCTATCTTGCATCGTAATAGTCTGTCCGTGTAATATTATCAATGTGTCCGGTTTTTGCGATCGACTAAGCGGATAGCGGTGTTCATACTGGCGGGGTAAGGCGGGATAATCCACATAGACCCTGTTTGTTGAAAGGGAGAGGACTAAAATGGAGCTGGAAGACGGAGTTGTGTACCAGGACGACCCGGGGACATCAGCGATGATGTCTGAGCGGGTGTCGGGCCTGGCCAACTCCATCTACCGCGAGTTCGAGAGGCTTATCGGCAAATACGACGAGGACGTGGTGAAGGAGCTGATGCCGTTAGTCGTGGCCGTGTTGGAGAACCTGGACTCGGTTTTCGCGGAGAACCAGGAGCACGAAGTAGAGCTCGAGCTGCTAAAGGAGGACAACGAGCAGCTCATCACCCAGTACGAGCGGGAGAAAGCACTGAGGAAACACGCAGAGGAGGTGAGTTGAATAGGAGGAAACCACAGTGCATCCTTTGTGGCAGGAGTCAAAGCGACCTCAGGTGTTTTTTTTTTTTACCCCTCCTCCTTCCCATCATACCTTGAGCGGTGAATTAACTCACGCACGTGGTAGGGCAGCATCCCGGCCGTCCGACCATGATGTAAACAACACAATGTGATGGACTGAAATGGCCTGAGCGATATAATAATAACACAACCATCATAACACAGGCATTTCTATGCCCAAATACCCTCCTAAAATGTGGGAAACTTGTATATTGCATCAGAAAGTGAAACCCTGTGGGACCCTTCAGCAGGTGAAGTGACTCAGCGTTTTGAGCCATCACTGGGACATAAATAAAAGGGCTTTGGGAAACAATGTGGAGACAAACATAAAGCTACAGAGCAGATCAGCATGCAGCACACACTTAGGGTTACTATTACAAAAGGCATGTTCTCAACACTCTCAAACTCTGCACTGTCTCTGGTTACTCACTTCTTTTACTGTGTTAGACAAATGTGGCACATGCAGTTAATCCAGGCACCCAATACACAAAGCAGCTCATCTTATATACATGCAGTCCTTGTTTGTGGCTGTCTCCAAAGATCGACCTTCCCATGAATCTGTGATCGGCAAACTGATCTCAGTGATGAGTCAGATATGTGTAGGATTTGAGTTACTTATGGGATCTGACAGGAATTTAGGGTGAGTAGAAGGATACGGTAAGGGGACGAGAGATTAGGAGTTAAATCTTATCTCGTTTCTGTTTGAATGTTCTCCTTTCTTTAGATTTGTATCTTTTGTGGTTTGGTTTTAATGTTACATACGAAATAAACATCAAAATGAAATCGTCAGATCAAGTCTGATGTTATTCTTGCATCGCACCACCTTTGGTTGATGTAGCACAGAAAAAGCAAAAAGCGAAAAATCGTGGTATTACAGTTACAGAAGACAAATTTTCCAGCCTTGATCTGGGATTTAATGACTTCAACCCCATTTTATCTCTGGTTTGATGATAACAGTTGGTATTCACTATTAGTATTACTATGAGTTCACTCAGACTGAAGTTGCACCAAAACAACACAACATAGAAAACCTTAATCAAAAGAGAAATAGAGATCTCCTGGAGAAAGTGACCATACCAGAAAGATTATAAGGTCATTTCATTCATTCATACCATCACCACAGTGTTGTATGAAATGGAGGTGATGAGCTGTTTTTCAAAATAAGTCTTATACTAAAACAAATTAAACTCAAGGCCATACTAAGTGAAGATGCAATAAGAGCCAAATGAAAATCTATTTTAAGGTGAGGATAAACTACATGATATGTAAGAAAGTTTTCCTTTAAGCATTGCAAAGCTGTTCGGTTTTAAGGCTGTGCAAAATATATTATGGTTCCCTGATTATTTGAGTTTCTAAAGGAGCTGGTCGAATCATTCAGATGATTTTTATATATAGAAGTGGTTTGAAGTATAAGATGTGGATAAAACATGCATAAAACCATGTAACACTATACTAAAGATATAGGGGTCATGACCTAAATGCATCACAGAGCTGTTTTCATTGGGTTGCCATTTGTCAGAATCAATTACATGACAGTGGTATTATATGTTATTAGATCTTATTTGTCAAAAGCAGAACAGAGGTAAGAGATGCAACAAAACAAAAACGATATAAAATATACAAGAACAGGAAAATAAGGTATAAGTAAAAGATACAACAATTAAGACACGATATGTAAAAAAAAAAAGACACTTTCCAACATTGTTTTGATGGTGGAAGAGTCAGGTAAAGTGTGGATAATATGGTAATTCATGATTCTTTGAACAGTGTGGGCCCCCAAGGAGACACAGTTATTGATTATTCCAGTTTGTAGCTGAAAAAGTTAGAGAATCACTGCTATAAAACACAAACAATCACAGAGGTAAATCTCAAGAGATCTGTTATTTATAATGTATTGTTAGACCCAAATATTTATATGAAACTGTCAGATATGTTTTATTACGAGTAATAATAGGATTTCAGAGTATAATGAAAATGAAATATGATCTAAAACATTTTATTTGTGTCGATCTGTAAAACATTATTATTGCTCCATTCCACTACTTTGTTAATGCCATCATCCTCATCATTTCAGGCAAAAGTGGAAGCTGAGAGTGTGTATCCCTGCTCTGTCTTTGGTGACTGAGTGGTTTGGATGCTGCCTCTTTGCTTGAAGCGTTTTTCCTCTGAATGATGTGTTATGACTCAAACCCTCTGTCCCGCCCTGCTCGACTCAGGGCATCTGAACTGAAGGGATACTGACCCTATACGTATGTAAATTCCTCTAACACTGTGGCAGTGCGATAGCCAAGTACGCTAACACTTCTACTGCTGACCGCCCACATTTGGGGACCATTCTGCCAAATGCAAATATAACTTTACATGTATAGTTGCACATGCAGGGCTGTTCTTTGTCCACTGTTCTGAGGAGGAGGAAGCAGGGGTCCACTGGTTGTGGGTTGGAGAGGTATTACTTCCAGGTCAGGTGATCCTTTGTCAGAAAAGCAGAGAAAGGAACGTCCCCGTTTGCATTTACAATTGTCTTTTTTTTCGTCTGTGTCTTGGATTTTGGCGTCAAATTGTGGTAGACCTGTCTGATCACAGTAGCAAACAGTGTCACATTTCTCTTAAGAAGGCAGCAAGCTATCACAAGTATTGACTTTTTTTGTAGATCTCCTTCTCCAGTATTATCCATTCATCAGTGCTTTATAGATTTCACATAAATCAGATGCTTGAATAGCTCAGTTGTCTCTCAAATCCCTTTCATTTAATCTCTGATGTAATTTGAAGATATTACTCAACTTTAAAAAGCCCAAACTGCATTGATGATTGTGAGAAAAGTGTTTATTTGAAGGTTTTTGTTGTCGTATCAGATTTTTATGCCATTTAGACCTATTCTTGTCTCACCTCCAGTTCCTTATTGGTTTCTCAGTTGTGTATAACATGTGCTAATAGTGGACTAATGCGTTCATAACCACAGCAGGGCCTTGGCTTAGTCAGCTGCACAGGATGTGAACACTGACACACACTCACATTCTCCCGCTCAGATGCTTATCCCAAGAGGAAAGAAGGAGGAACCGGAATTTCCGGGTGCACCAATGAGTTCAAGCTCCTGTTCATCTGATATAGATTCAGAGACATTTTAACATCCAAAATCATGACACACATCAGAGACTATTATACTGTTCATGATGTTATGTATGAAATCATCTGTCATATAATAGTAATAATAACCACTGATTTCTGTTTGGTGACACTGACCAATCCCTGTGTGTCTTTATGTCTTTCTCTTAAATGTTTGTTTGTTCCGGAGCAGAAGTTTATCGAGTTTGAAGACACTCATGAGCAGGAGAAGAAGGACATGCAGAACCACGTGGACAGAATGGAGTCCCATTCCCGACAGCTGGAACTTAAAATCAAGAACTACGCTGATCAGAGTAAGCACAGATACGTGCCCACGCGTACATGTATACACACCACACAACAGCGTTTGACACCCCATACCACACACTCCGTATGTGTGGACTTGTTCAACATATTCTTTAGTTTGTATCTTTTTAGACGTTCTGATCCGTCATTTGATAAAGAACCCTCTTGGTTGATTTGGCCAGGCATATGTAGAATCAAGATGAACCTCTCTTTTACAGCTTTAAAAATGTGAACCACGATCACCTCTTGTGTCTTTATCATCAGTTAATCTTTAAAACATTGGAGAAGGAAACACTGGACAAAAAGGACCAGCATCTGGAAATATCCAATAGTGTACGTGTTTATAAATGTGCCACATATTCATAACAGTCTGATCTGTTAAGATATTTATATATAGACTTGCACCAATTAACCAGCCATGCTCGGAAATTGGCCAATTTTCACAAGATCTTCTGAGACCGTTGACCGACAGTAACATAATGTGTTACTGGAGCAGATGGTCTGAGCCACATCAGAATAAAAATGGGTGTGTATGATAATTTTCTTTTAAATATGATAATTTTCAGCTGCTGGTACCATACTGGACTCACTAAAAAACAGGCGTTTCAATCAGTGCGCCTGTTTTCATACAGACAACCTGGCACATTTTTCCACACTTTTCTACTTCTAAAATAAATGTTCTAATGGGAAAGTCACATCACAACGTCTTGTGTGTTGGGTCAAAGCACCCTGCAAATCAGAAATTGGGATCAGGCCAAAAAAGTATAATCATGTTATCATCTGGATTTGAATCTGTTCTGTATCCTTTAGAAAACTAGATGGATGTATGACAAAAATATAGATCAGACCAAATTACATCCATATAACTGTGAGTAATGTGAGATGCTAAGAAGTAGTTGCAGGTGAGAACATCACATATATTATATATAAGACTTATGTGTAATATCCAAGTCTGTTTACTGAATACAGTTATATCTTTAAGTTGTTTGTGTCATTGCATTGCATTATGGGCTATTTATGTCAGCCTATTCCCCAAAGCACACTGTAATAAAACTTTACCTTCAATATTTACACTAAGTTTCCTGATAGACTAAATATATCTTACATGCTTTCTTTGCTAGAGCTGCAGAATCAATCTCAGTGTCAGCCAGTGTAATTATGTAATCACAAAAGGCTGTGAGTTAAAGGTCCAGTGTGTGTCTGATGACGTTTTGGATTCAGAGACACTGAGCAAAGAGTGTTCTGAGTAAAATGCTGCCTTTTTATTACATTGTAATGTATGTTATTTTTCCGTACTAGTTTGTAATTGGTATGTTTAAGTTGAAAATTGAAAACCCACATTACAAAATGAAGAATAATCTATGCGTTTTCCTTAAAAGATGGAATTGTCCACAGTAATCCCATTGTGACTTTTCCCCCAAAATCCTACAGCCCTAGTTTCTAGTGTCATTAATAGCATGTTTGCATGGCTTTTCAGACACGCCCCTTATCTTCCTCTTTTCCCTGCTGCTCTTCCTTCACTGTTTCTATTTTACAATAGAAAGGCTCATTTTCCTGTCAGTGTGAACTGCCATCATTGGGATAAATAATCTATTTTTCTGTTCTCATATACCAAACTCTGCTCTGTTCTCTTGTGGTCCCCCTCCCCTCTTTAAATCACTTGTTTGATGTCTGTCTCATGGCGTTCCTGCGTACTTTCTGTCTCTGCACGCACACACACGCACACACACACACACACACACACACACACACACACACACACACACACACACACACACACACACACACACACACAGACATGTACAGTACATAGACATACAAACACACACACACATATTCACACACAATCTTTCTCCCTCTTTGCGGGAGTTGCAGTAATGGGATTATAGGATTTCAGTTATTCCCATCCTCCTAATGCGGCAGTGCATTACCGCCCATCTTATTGGTGGATTAAGCAAAGACGGAGAAGTGATTGGCTCGTGCACGCCGTAACATGGGAAATAGCTGATTCACACAATGAACAGCCCAGTATTTAATGTCAAAGCAACACAGCTGGTTAAAGTGAATCATTCATTCACACAAAGCTGCGACAGGGAAAGGAAATGCTGAAATGTGTTTATTCTGAACTGAAATAGTCAGAGTTAACTCTTTTCGCTCTGGTGAAAATGTTCTAGTGTTATAATCTTATGTGTCTTAATCGGTGGTTTCATTGTCAGCCAATCACAGTGCTCCTCCTCCACTCCCAGGGAATGGTAAATCATTCATTGAGTCTGTTGCAGCATCCAAACCGACAACCTGTCAGGACAGAGTCCATTTACATTACACCACCGTCAGAGACAGAACAGCTTAGATTCTGCCATTCAAAAGCAGACTATATGCAATAGTTATTAATATAATAGAATCTGCTACTATATATTGTATTGTCATTGCCAGGCAAAGATTTCTTTTGTATGAATATCAGATTATTATTATTATTATTATGTAAGGATGATAAATGAGGTTAACAATCCAAGGGCCTTGATTTTTCATATATTATGCTCATAGGAAGCTAAAGGATAGGCTAGACTTTTATGTGGAGAAGGGGTGGAATAAAATAAATGATACTTCCTCGAATGTGCGAATTAAGTTATCCTTTGTTTTCATGTATACATTTACACATGTTTTCTTGCAATCTGATTTATTTCTAAAGCCTTAAGTAGGATTACATTTGTTGTATATTCAAATTAAACTAATCTGAACTATTATTTGCTTTATCAGCAGTAGTGGGAGTAATTTTCTGACATTACTGGTCAGATATAAATTCTACTCAGTCTTTCATACTTTGTTAAATGGACTGCACTTATATAGCACTCCACATAGCCTCACATACACCAGTAGGCAGCTACTGTACCACACCAGACGCTACTGGGAGCAATTTAGGGTCAGTGTCATGTGAACAGTAGGAGCCAGGATTTGAACCGCCAACCCTTTGGTCATTTGACAACCTGCTCTACCAACTGAGCTACAGCCGGCCATTAAGATGAAGTATAAAACAAATGACCCAATTGCTATTGCTGCTGGCTAATGTTTTCAAGATGTATGATAAAGTGTTATGACTTATTCCTCAGCCTGTAAAGACCAAAACAGCCACTGGTGACCAAGAACTGATTTAAACTATTTAATACTTGTTGGTCCACTAATCCTATCAATCCATAAAAAATGGTGTGGTGTAAAAAAATCTTTTCGTGGTCATCAGATATGAGCCATTTGAATATTTAACAGCTCTGTAGTGAACATGGAAACACTGTCATCTTCTACAACATCTATTCACCAGTAAAACCCTTAGACTTTGATCAAAGACACTGGATAGAAACATTTGGTTTATGTTCAGTTATTGATGTCTTTGTTGAAAACTTCACTTTTTCTTCAGTTTTTGTGACCATCTAACCTAAATATAGAAAATTATGTATGAGGAAATACACAATTTATAGTTAAGCATGAAAAATATAGAGGATAATGTTATGATAAATTGTGATGCATCACTTAAGGCTAAACAGAGAGAAAAATGTATTTGGGTACTGACACAAAAGTAACGGCTAGGGATGAGCACAAATAATCAATTAGTCTTTTGTCAATATGGTAATTGTCAATTCTCAACTAATTTCTATTTGAGACATGAGGATGTTTATGTTTTGCTTCATAAAGACCTTGAACAAATGTTTTTAGTACTGTTTCTGCCTGAGTGCTGCATCTGTTAAAGAATCAATTCCTGTGCTTATGGGTCATCCACTTCTTAGCAGGTCAGTTTTTTTATTTTTATTTTGGTTTGAGTGGAGCGTACATGTTAACAATAATGACTAGTGGACATAAATTGTCTTTTAAATTGTCACTTAAAAAAAGTGAATTGTGCAGTTGTGGTTCAAGAGGTAAGGCAGGTTGTCCACAAACCAAAAGGCTGATGGTTCAAACCCTGACCTCTATTTACGTGGTGTGAACCCCGTGTTTCTTCCGGTCACTGTTTAATTTATCCATGCAAATGAGTGAACGTGGCATGTTAAAGTGCTTTGAGTACCACTGAGGTAGAAAACCATTATAGGACTGCAACACCATTAACCCTTTAAAGGAGTGATATTAGCTTTTATAACTGGAATTATGCATTTTCTAACATTTCCCTGTGGTCTACACAAACTGTAAATGCTCTGCTTGGGTCTGAATTCTTCATTAATTCAACTCCACAGCTTCATCTTCAACAGTATTTCTGAGTAATCACACCAGAATTTTGATTTCATTTTGAGCACTGGCCCTTTAAATGCACATGAGCCACTTCATACCTTCACCTCCTCCAAGTTGTGGACCGTGCTTTCTATCGTTAATACAACCAACAACTGAACATTTGAGATAATCACCTCGAAGGTTGGACATATTTTCAGTATGCACTACAAACACTACTATGTTGTACTCTGATAAATATTCATCTGAAGTCTGGACTTTATATGTGCAAATGTCATGATGTAACTAGTTATAAAATGTAACAAATTAAGCAGGAATTAAAACAGGTTGTAGAAA
>JAPSES010000069.1:3990328-4008207 GCA_029822895.1 Maxillicosta whitleyi | reverse complement strand
AGTTTTATATAGACGATATATATCTGTATATATATATATATATATATATATATATATATATATACACACACACACAACATTGTTGTATAAAAAATATGCCAGAATTAGTGAAAATAACTACTTTTTATCTGCAGTCCCTATGCAGGTGACAGAACAAGACATAAAACAGCCAACAATTGATACAGGACTCACTCACTATGCATAAAAAAAGTGAAAACTGTCATTGTAGATTACACTGATGCAGAATAAGGCTTTAATGAGTGTATTTTAATGACTATTAAAGAGCCAATACATTGCTCTTATATACAATAAGCAGCTGGTGAATGCATATGTGTATATTTATATAAAGTGTTTTCTCAACATGTTTTCTCAACATTTTATTTTGTTTCCTTCATGTAAATGTTATGAAATGTAGGAGAAGTATTTATAAATGCATCAAAGGATTAATATGGCTAATAATCTATAACTGATCAGTTGTTAAAATAAGTAAAAAAAAATTAATAACATTAATGGTTTGTTATGTAAGTACATATAAAATGTGCTGTGTATAAATAGAAAAAAAATATTTATCATGTTCATACACAGACACATGCACTATAACTAAAGTGTGCTTCACTCTAGTATTCTTTCATTCATGTCACGGACATGCACACTTTTCAGTGAATGCATTTCTGCTTTTGCACATTTGAGCTTCATTCTTACTCTTCCCCTCCAACCAGTTGGACTATGTCGACCCCTCAAAGGAAAGGGAGGGTAAGAGTGCGCAGGACTCTACTTGGGGGAATTCTCTGGCAGACGACTGCAAGGTAGTTGGATGAGTGGTGGAGGTGGAGCAGCAGCACGCCTGCATCAGCTGTGGGCAGCACAGTGTTTGTGTCTGCATATGTGTGTGTGTGTGGGCTTCAGTAGACTCAACATCTATGATGCCGTTTCATCTTTTCATCAAATGCGTTGCCTCTCACTTTGTGCTTTCATAGCCCCCACCTTCCACCCCACCAGACAACGTGCTCATGCCGGGCTACATGCAACCACGACCTGTTTAAAGGACACATCCACTGAGTCACTGAAAATCTGTGTACTTGAAAATGAACAGGGTCATATTTGGAAGGAAACTTTAAGTCAGTTAGAGCGTGGTTGCATCTGGCCCTGACTTTATTTCACCTAAAATGCATGGTAGTTTTATATTTCTTATGCTTCTTTGCATTTTTGTTTCATCCATGCATATCTTTAACATGACTCACATCTCACTGGACCAAAACATCACCATACTTTAAAAAAGTCTCCTCAAGTCGCAGTAGCAGCATCAGGTTGAATGTCCTGTAGAGTCATGATTTTTTAGCTTCTGTTGCTTCTTCTAAAGTGTTTTTGGATCTTGTGTGGATCTTTGTACTGGAGATGCCATGGCACCTCATTGTGGCTGTGATTTATGTTGTGCGGATGCTGTGTGAACCCCCCCTGCAGTGTGTGCAGCTGTGTGTGGTGACTGTGTTTTTGTGCTAGCTGTGTGTTCATGTTAACTGTGTCTGATTAGAAAACTACCCTCAGCCCATCCACAGCTTTGTTCACTGGCTTATTTCTGTTCATTTGTGGTGTATCTGTTAGATTCCCTTATGATTTCCTTAGCTTCAGTTTAATGACTTCCTGTAGTTGAATATTTTAAAGGGTTTTAGACCTTTATGAGGCTCTTGCGCTACATAATGTAGAGCTGGAGTAAACCGATCCCCTGTGTTTAGTGTTTTACTGCATGTGTAGTGTATAAATAGTCAGTCTTTAGTGTGATTTAGTGTGTGTGTACCCTGTGCTAACCTGTTTTGTTGTGGTCTAATTAGTGTTTCTTTGTTTTTTATGTCTTCATTTTGGCATTTCAGTTTATTCAAGGCCTTCCCCAGTGTTATCGTGACCCTTGACCCAGAGCAGCCGTATGTTTCAGCCTCTGATGAGTCCCTTTACATTGCAGGATGAGCTCTCAGACCTCACCGGCTCTAAGTCGGCAACACCAATGTCCACCACAGCCTCGGACATGGACAGGGAAGATGGGAACAGTAAGAGCACGGAGGTTCAGGCCGCTCCAGGGACCAGATCCATATCAGTCGGTAGGAATTAACGATCGTAAAACTGGGCCAGTCATATTCATGAGGCATCCATTAGTCTTGGTGGCCCTCAGGATTTTAATAGAACATTTCCTTGTCTTAGAAGTCCTGCTTTTTCAGTCTTTCTTCAGATTTTTACTTGTATATCTTTCCTGCAGGTTTGCCAGAAAATGAGGACAGCTCAGATGTGCAGGACATCATAGAATCCACCCCTGAGTTGGACATGGACCTCATCGGTTATAAACCATGCAGGTGATAAGATAAGATAACATAGCCTTTATTGTCACCACAGGGTAATTTAGTTGGGGTTTGAGGAGGAGTTCCAAGTTAGAGACACTTTGGTAATCCACACTAACTCTAAAACCTCCTCATTGGTTTAGTTCTTTTTGCATTTGCTGGCTCTAATGTGTCCTGTGATGAACTGAGGACCCCACCTCATCATTTGGAAACTGGAACCACTGCAACCCACAGGACCAAACCAAAATAACTAAGTCAGATAATACATTTAGAAAAACAATGTTAAAGAAATATGATGAAAGTTTTAATTAAAATGTATTATACTATATGATTATAAACAATGTATTCTTGTACAATGTAAACATATTTATTTTATAATGTTGTTGCTGTGTCTGTGGTACTCTGGCTTCCTCCCACCATCCAAACACATGCACTGATAGATTAATTGATTAATCTAAATTGTCCATAGGTGTGAATGTGAGTGTGATTGTTTGTTTCTATATGTCAGTCCAGGGTCTACCACGCCTCTAAAGTAGCTGGAATAGGCTCCAGCGGCCCCCATGACCCTAGTGAGGATAAAGCAGGTTCAGAAAATGAATGTTTTTATAACATTATATAATGTATTAGTAAATAATGTGTTATTATACAGTGTATATGATGTGTATTATAGTATATGATTATGAATAATACATTATGATATACAATATATCGTGGGGGGTGGGGGGGGGTATACAAGTTGCACTTCTCCTCGCTTACTTTGAAATATGTTTTTTTTTTTTTTTTTTTTTGTTAGTGTTTCTCTGTTTTTGGTTTTAGAAATGAAATAAATAAACAAGCAAACCCTCACAAGGACTGAACAGTTTAGAAAACAAATGGATGCCTGGCTTTAATGTCTATCCGATACAGTGAGATGAAGTTTAAACCAGATTTCTTCAAGTAGCAAAGCATCACCTGTTGTTTTTTCCTTTTTCAGCACCCCTACCAAGGGCATTGAAAACATGGCATTTGACCGCAACACAGACTCTCTGTTTGACGAGCTGTCGTCTGCAGGTACAGGACTTATAGGGGATGTGGATGAAGGAGCCGACCTGCTGGGTGAGTACACATTAGAATCTGAGGATCTGACACACAACTCTGAAACTGTAGCAATTATTCAGTAAATACTTTACATCTAGGTTGTGTTGGAATAGTTGGTATAAAATGTTAAATTTGTTGCTAATGAAATGTGATCAGTCAAGGAAAACCACACTGGTTTTTGCAGCTGCAGACACAAGCTGAAAATCTAGGCTTTATCATTTGCTTTTGTTAGTGGCTGTGGAATAATGAGACTCTCAGGAATACACTTTCTCTTCTGTGGATAAACACAAGTCCACTAGATGTTATTTGAATCATGTTGGCAAATGTGTCCCAAAACTACAACGTATTAGAGAGGATTTAACATAACCCACAGCTGTTTTTTGCTGTATTAGATACAGAGTAACATACGATATTTAACCAAAAAATTATATTTTCATCTGTACATGTTGTATTTTTGACAACTGAACAAACTTTTAAATCAAACATCCTCAGATGTTAGTCTGAACAGCCATATAAAAGTAATAATAAGATTACAGGCATTTTTAAAGTCATTCATACTTTTATTTGTAGTTGAGGTTGAATACTGCAGTGGCCTTTTGGCTCCAGACAGCTGCAATTGTTAAAATGCACAGTTTTGTAAAAACCACTGCAATATTGTTTGGGTTTTTTTTTTTTTTTTGTACAAAAAGAGGAAGTTTCCTTTAGACTGTTAATGCATGACATCATTACAGTGTGAGTGTTATTACATGATAATGTCTTTCAGTTTGTCATAATATGTTGGTACTTGCTTCCTTTTCAAAATGGCTTTTAATATCCAAGCTAATATACTGTGTATTTTTAGAAAGTGCTGTCAATTTACTTGATTTAGTGCATTTATCCAGTTTAATCTAGTGTCTCTGCTGTAACTCCTGCCCCTGCTGTTCACTTCAGTGCCACCCCACTTGCTTCAGTCCACCTGTTTTTTCGCAGTGTTAGCCATCTTCCCATGTTAACATCACCTCTCTTTCTCCCGTGTCTCATCCTCTGGCTTTTGTCCATAATCCCAGTGGAGTACTCTGGTGTGTATGACCTTAAAACCTTTCCTTAGATAAAAATCTTCTGTCTCTTGTCCCTTTGACCTCTTCTCATTGCTCTCTCTCTCTGTGCCATATCCTCCATCGCTCCAGCTCACAGCCTCATCATCCTCATGCTTCATAACTGTTAGCATAGATTGATGAATGCTCAGTTAATACTGTAGCTTTGTATCTGTTTTTGAATTATGTAAAGTACTGTAAGATGATGTTTGGTGCATGAGTGATGGAATTCACTGCTTTTTTGGATTGCATTGGTGTGTAAATTTAGCCTAACTGTTCTTTTTACAGCTTTAAATATTGTTTTGCCTTGTATTTTCTTGTTTTCTTTTTGCTGCTGTGATTATTCTTCTGACTAGCCTTAGAGACCCAGCAGCATCTGTTCTTCTTTGCTTGTGGATCCAGCAGCTACACGTTTAGCTCTGGCTCCTCCATTATTTTGGTCATTCCACTGTCTCAAACTATATCCGCATTTCTCTTTCTCTCTTTCTTCCTTACTCTTTCCGCCTGACTTGGATTGCATGGTTTTCTCAGACCTTAGTTTAATTGGTAAGACCTCACCCACTCTATCCACGCTTCTCCTGTCAGTCATGTGACATGTACTGTGAGTCTGTGTGCAGTGATTGTGTCTTGTTTTGTGAAACTTACAATAACGAAATATTTCACTAGGAGATATTTCAGACCTGTCATAGTGGGAGTTAATACTTATGTGAATACTGGACAGTTAGCATCTTAATATGTAGTGCTTATGTAGCCACTTCCCTTTCAAATGCTTTTCAATGTAATAAAATGACACTATTGTCGTCGATTCCAACCAGGTATGGGCCGGGAAGTTGAAAATCTCATTCAGGAAAACTCTCAGCTGCTTGAAACAAAGTAAGCATTTAGTGTTTTGAAATCCATCACCTGTAGTATGCCTTTTTAAAAGTATAATATGTGTTGTAAATGAAAGATAAGTGTGCTAAAGTGTCCCTAAACCGTCCCTACAGAAATGCCCTGAACGTGGTGAACAAAGACCTGATACTGAAGGTGGATGAGTTGACCTGTGAGAAGGAGATGTTACAGGGAGAGCTGGAGGCTGTGCTCCAGGCCAGGACCAAGCTGGAGGACAAGAACAAAGAGCTAGAGGAGGAGCTCAAAAAGTAAACCAACATCACCCATACATTATTACCCAGTAGTTTTAATGCTACAGCACTTGGTGGATCAGTGAATGTACTTTATGTCTACACTTAATGTGATAAATTGTTGTTTTCAGAGTGCGACAGGAGGTGGAGGAGGTGAAACAGAAAGGTCAAGAAGAAGAGGATGTGAGTGTCATTGTGTTTGTGTATCCAGTCTGTGCATGTGCTTTATACACTTTCTGTTGCGTACCCTCAAAGAAAACCCAATAGACGTGGATGTTAAGGGTTGGGGTCAAGGTCCTAAATCAAGCTGGGGGAAAAACTAAAGTGAATATACTCCTGTTGCATTGTGGTTAAGAGTTATGCACATTTGTACTGTTTAACTTAATAAATTCAACATTGTACTGTATTTTTCCGACTACAAGGCACAATATCAACGAACGGGTCTATTTTCATACATAAGATACATTAAGTGAAACTAAACATGCTTTCAATGGAGGGGGCTGCTGTAGTTCTCTTCGACAAGGGCCGATCTGATGGTCTTAGTTAGTCTTTGGATCTTTTTTAAATGTCATCTTGAAAAAGCCTAGTTACTGTATTTGCATTGTTATATTTTGAACCTGTCATTTATTTTTTTTCACCCTCTGGCTAACTTTCATGCCATTAACAATGAAAGGAAATAAAAAAACCATATAAACTAGAGATAAATGTTGAGTTTGCATTAGCAGCATATTCCGGTAACTTAAACTGGAGCAAATCGAAATGAAATATGATAGGCCATGAAACAAACAGGCTGAGGAAGTATGATATTAAGTACATGTTGTGCATGTAGTAAAATGAATAATGGTTCTTGATTGCAGAGTGATGTACCTGTGGCGCAGAAGAAACGCTTCACCAGAGTGGAAATGGCCAGAGTTCTGATGGAAAGAAACCAGTACAAAGAAAGACTAATGGAGCTCCAGGAGGCGGTGCGGTGGACAGAGATGATCAGGTAAAGACGTGAACACCGGAGGCGACAGCAGATGTAAAAGACTTAAGCTTTAAACATTAAAAGCAGCAGATGGTTCTTTCTCTTCTGCCTTTCCCACCTGTTGTCGTGTGTTTTCAAGCAACTGTACACAAGTAACCTGACACATGTATGTAATTTCCTGTTTTAGGGCTTCGAGGGAAAACCCAACCCTCACTGAGAAAAAGAAATCCAGCATCTGGCAGTTGTGAGTGCATCAGAATTCACACTTTCTTTACTATAATGTAAAACAATAGGAGTCAATATACATACTGTCCAGGTAACTCAGCTTAAAATACTAAAATGATTTTTTTCCCTTTATTTTTTCTGGTTTGTGCAATCAAATCAACAGCATTAGGTAAAAAAAAAAAAAAAAAAAAAAAACGGTTAAAAAATTAACCTTCACCCAGCCAAACCTTTCCATTGCCCTTCACTAAGACAGAACCGCTCCTCCATTACAAACGAATCCAACTTTGATGTGTCTTTATCCATAACCTGTTCACTGTGCAGTGCATCAATTTATTTGTTATCAGACTGCTCAGACATGACTCTCCTTGTGCCCCTGGGCTTCTCCTGTCTCCTGCCTGCTGTGTGCCTTTGATGTTTTCTTACTCTGTCTGCTCATAGGGAGCTAAAGAGAGATGGAATTTCCACAAGAGCGTAAATTAGTTGCAGCTAGGCCTGAGGTTGTATCTGCAGGACAGAAGGGTTGTATTGCAGCCTTAGCAGATTTTCTTTTTTTTTTCAGGTTAATGTCAGTAGATATTAAGAGTATTCTTATTATATTTTCTGGTATCGGTATTTAGTCCTAAAAGCCAGTATATACTTTACAGTAGCACTTTACATTACAACTTTGCAATAACGTGGTAATAGCGGCTTAGTATTTTATATTGACAGGATAATAAATAGTGTAATACCATGTAATTACCAGAAATAATGGGGTAAATACACGGTATACATGGAGCATTTCACAGCCCTAATTCAACGTTGGTTATTAGTGTTTTCAGATAACAGTACTCACTACTGAACGTGTCACTGGTATAGTGTTACCATGAATATTTGAAGCACAAGAGAAAATTATTTTTAACTTTATGATAATTAACAGCGTCTGATTTTTTTTAATCCATATAACACTGATATAACCGTTTACTGTTTGCAGCTCCTCATGTATAAAACATACCACTACGATCCATAGAACTCCCCATTTTGTCTATTTGGAGTCCTATCTTCTTGGTTGACAAGGAAAGTTCATGGATCAGTGATCATTTATGAACTTTATTCTTTCCAACCCAGACACAGAAACATTGAGCCCGTTTATGTGACTATAAATATCTGATAATTGGGAGTAATCAGATAATGCAATAATCAGATGTGACATGTTTACACACACTTGAAAAATTCTTATTTACTTTTGTCTATTATCAGATTTCTTTCAGAGTACATATGTGCATAGTGGCAGTAAATTCAAGCTTTTTATTGTTGTTTTCGCTTGATGTTTTACTACATCACCACCAATTTTTTAATGTAAAAGAACAAAATCAGATGAACCTCTATACACGCAAAAAGACGTTGGAGAATTGGGGAGGAATGAAGGTGTGTTAATCTGACTTTATAATGATATTACTGCTGTTATTTGATAAAGCATACCAGAATATAATATTAACATGACCACTTGAATAATCTGAAAGCCAAATCGGATAATGATTGGAGTATTAGTGTGCATATAAACGGCCTCATTGACTCCTGTAAAATGAAAAAAAAAACAAAAAAACTTGACTAGCATTTTTCACATTGTACTCCTCAGTTCTCTGCAACTGAATCCTCATGGATATTTTATAAATACAAACTCATTTAAATACAATTACAATTGTGTTTACAGTTAAGATTTTAATCACTAAATGCCATTCTCAATTAAAATCCTTTGTTGTTTTTTTTCCCTTAAATGAATGTCAGTCTCACATTAACTAGATAGTTGTTAAACAGTTATTACTTGGTAGTTACATGGTATTACATCTTTATTATCACTGCCTCTTTGTTCCCATGTTATTTTAATGTAAATTGCTACATAAAATGCTTAATAGACCTGTGATGATGTAACAAACAATCCTCATTAATATTTTCCTCATAAATTACTATTTTATAGTTATTGTAGACACTATAAATTATTCAAATTGACGTTGGACATTAATATGAAATAACTGATATTTTATTTGTTTTTTCAACGCTTTAATCATTCCTATTAGCCCTGTGATGCATTACTTCAAAGACTGACACGGACCGCCTTGACAATGTTTGACAGTTAAATACTCTCACGTTGTTAAATATATAGTTTGATCTGTATCTCATAAGTGTTGGTCGTGGACAGATAGCGCTCAGTTATACTATGATTCCCAGCATGCTTTATGTCACTGTAAAGTAAATGTTGGTGTTGGTTTGTCCGGTCGGTTGGTGATCCCTTCCTTGCTTTTTCCCTGCACTCCTGTTGGCTCTGTTTCCCTCTTGGCTTTCTGTAACTTCACCTCCTGCAGCTTCAGCAGACTGTTTAGCTCCTCCTCCAGTTCCCCCGCCATAAAGAAGGTGGATTCCCAGTCCAACGTCAAATACAACACCCCGGGCAGCCTGGTGAAGAGGAGCAGCACCTTCTCCCAGTTCCCCACAGAGAAGTCCAAGACCTTCGACTTCCTCAATGAAGAGTGAGTCACGTAAACAAGTTATGTGAAACATTTAGGTCTGACGGCTATTGATGCACAATAAGATGTAACCAGATCACATTCTTGTCGTTTTGCTCTTCTTGTAGGAAGGATCAGTGCAGTTCACCATCTCGTAAAGAGCAGAAAAGAGCGCAGTACAGGCAGGTCAAGGCTCACATGCAGAAGGAGGATGGACGAGTCACTGCGCATGGCTGGAGCCTCCCCAGCAAGTACAAGGTGAGAGATGAAACAATCAAATAAAAAACGTCCAAATTTTACTTGGTTATAGTGAAATCCATTAAATGATAAATGGACTGCACTTTTATAGCGTATTTTCTACACCTTCATGGTGCCCAAAGCGCTTTACAAAGCCTCACATTCACACATTCACACACACATTGATACACCAGTGGGCGGCTGCTGCCATGCAAGGCGCTGCACAGACCCTACTGGGAGCAAATTAAGGTTCAGTGACTTGCTCAAGGACACTTCGACATGTGGACAGTTGGAGTGATGACTTAAAATGTAATAAATTATAAAATGTTCTGATTTATTCTAAAACACTGTTGATGTTTGCTGCTTATTTCCTTACAGGTGGCAAATGGTGGACAGATGGAGCATAAAATTAACTTACCTGTACCGGTGTATTTGAGGCCTCTGGACCAGACAGACGCTTCTATGAAGGTATGTAGTGCACAGCGTCAGTACAATACCCTGCATACTACATTACAGCTGCACAATATATCATTTCAGCATCGTCTTCACAGTGTACATGTGCACCATAGTCACATTGCGGGTCCTGTAATGTAGGAGACAAATTAACTCGGTGTGTTCTCATCTAATTTCAAGGGTACCTGACGCACACTGTGCACAGTGATCCACCAATCACATTCATTCTTAATCAGTTTGCCAAAGTAGACCACACCCCTGCACATGGAGTGAGTCACTGGTAACAACACAGCGTTTCCACTTGTAAGGTTTTCCTCAAAGCTTGTGAAGCTTCAGGAGGTAGGGAAAAATATAAATAAGCGTAAATTTTCACTTTCACTTCTGCAGTGTAACTGACTGACCTACCAACTGAAATGTGTGCGGGCGTGTGCACCCCCCAGGATTACACACCGCCACACCAACAGATTAGTTTCACAGGAAACACTGCAATGTTGAAAAATAAGCAACAAACAAGAGAAAACACAGAAAACAAAGACTTGGTGCCAAAAATAAAAGCAATGACAGTTGAATTATTTTGGCTACAAGAAGATAATACCGAAACACGTGTTGATAGTACCTTGCACCTGTTGCCACGACGAGAGGTAACACAACTAAGTTGTTTGACCACCACATAGCTATTATATCCTCCTGAGTATGTTTTCATATTATGTGTATGTATATGTGTGTGTGTGTATCTCAATCTAACAGGGTTAAAAAAATTGCAATCTCAGATTTTTCCAATATCGTGCAGCCCTGTATTACATCACCTTTCCATCACTTCAATAGAAAATATGATATTAATGAATTAATCAGCGCTGGTGATAAATGTTTGTGGCAGTCTTACTGTGTTTTCTGGTCTTCCAGCTGTGGTGTGCTGCCGGGGTCAACCTGTCAGGGGGAAGGACTTCACCATCATCAGACCTCAGTAAGCAGAGGAAAGGTTCTCAGAGTAGTTTGGACCAGTTGGAGCAAGAATCTAAGGTGACGATAATATGGATTTATACTGTTAAAACATGAGTGGCATTGTGGAGCTGAAGGGCTAACTTTATGATGTCCACAAGGACCCGGAGAAGGGGGAGCAGGAGAAGGAGCTGATTGCCCAGGAGGAGATGTCCAGCAGGGTGTGGGTGTGCACGAGCACCCACTCCTCTACCAAAGTCATGGTCCTGGATGCCAGTCAGCCGGCTGATATACTCGACAGCTTCTATGCCTGCAACACACACGTCCTCTGCATCGCCAGTGTGCCAGGTAGGACGAATGGTCACATCAGGTACCGTATTTGTTCTGTCATCTGTGAAGACACTGAATGTGTGTGTTGTTTCAGGTGTGTTGGAGACTGATTACCCCACAGGTGAGGAGGTGCCCCAAGACATGGAGGCCAACCAAGGCGACGTGGTGTCGTTGGCGGGCAGCGTCGCCAGCGTAGGCTCCACAGGCAGTGACGGTGCCATGGCAGCAGAAGGAACCACCGCCATCCCCCAGACAGCAGGCTTAGGTGTCAGCGAGACACCGGCGGAACACAGCGGCATCTGTGGCTCAGGTCAGCTTTCTTGTTGGAAGAAATAATTTGATACATAACCTTTTTTTGTTTACTTCTTCCAACACCTTTTCATGTAGAGTCAGATGCAAACTTTTCAGTACATTCTTAATAGCAGAGTAAATTAAATTTAAGTCTAACTGCATGTATATTGGTAGTGCTGGGTGTTAAAATAATAACAATATATATCATGATATACAGGATGTTTTCATCAAAAACACTTTTAAAGTGACTGGTGTTAATGTAACTGAATAAAGAATAATCCTCATAACCTAAACATATGTATCACTTTCTAAGGCCAAAATGTTTGATTATTGCATTGTATTCAGATCCAAATGTATCATGCCTTTCTCATGTGATCATCATGACCACAGTTGAGTTGTCAAGAGAGACCAGTCCAGCAGAAGACGGGGTTCCTACGGCAGAAGAGGCAACAGAAGCAACCGAAGCTAATGCCGGCGTCGGTGAAGACGGAGAAGAAGCTCAAGGAATGGACCAGAACCAACCAGGAATCTACACAGAGCATGTGTTTACAGACCCACTGGGGGTGGGACCCACCGACTCCTCCCCCGCTGACACACAGAGGTGAGGAGGGACATGCTTTATAATTCCTGCCTTTACTGAAGAACAGTTTAATAAACACTGGGGGGGGGGGGGGGGTCGAATCTTTAAAATGGTTTAGTAGAGTAGAGATACTTTATTGATCCCGAAGGAAATTAAGGTGTCCAGCAGAAGATACACATGACACACATTGCACAAAATCAACACATCAGCGACACAAACAACAGCAGATGCACATAAGATACAATGCACAAAAAACCACATCCAGCCTATCTAAACTATCCCTCATTACACATACCTGCATACATACATACATACATACATACAGTCAACTGTCTGTCATTAACACAAGAGTCATACTGATAAGGTGCCTATTATTGCAGTGAGTAGATAATGTCTTAGTGCACGACCAGGTAATGGTATGGTTTATTATGAAAGATGGATTTAAAGGATTGGTCTGCTGGATCTTTTACTGTTATGCAGGGGCTCGGGGCTGGACGGGGCCACTTCTATGACAGAGGATTCAGAAACATCAGAGGGAGAAGTCCTGAGGATGAGCAGCGCCCTGCCGACCATGTGGCTGGGAGCTCAGAATGGATGGTGAGCAGGACAGATGCCACTAGAGGGAGCTGATACGGCATTATTATTATTATTATTACTAGTATAATCACCATGATGCTTTGTTTTACATGAAGTATTTTTTTAATGTAGTAATTTATTTTTAATGTAGTACTTATTTATTTGTTTGTTTATTAATTTATTTTTAATGTAAACTTTCTTTATTCTGTAGCACTGAAAAGAACTTTATCAATGTGATTTCTTCTTCTTCTCATTATTATTATTATTATTATTATTAAATGCGTTTGTCTAGGTCTGAGGAGATAAATTTATTCACCTATAACTGAATAAAATTTATTTTTTAGAAACAGGACAACTGTTGGCTTTTATAACTTCCCTGTCTGTACATTTTAGTCTGTATGTCCACTCGTCTGTGGCGCGATGGAGGAAATGTCTCCATGCCATCAAGCTGAAAGACTCCATCCTTAGCATAGTGTGAGTACAAAGTCATTTGTGATGTATTTTACTGACACACACAAACATAAATACAACAAATGTAAAATAATCGGTGTGTCTTTGGTTCTTGTTACAGGCATGTGAAAGGGAGAGTCCTGGTAGCTTTGGCTGATGGCACATTAGCAATTTTCCACAGAAGCATTGGTAAGTTTGATTTAGTGATTTAGTTAGTTTTATCTGTAGGGAATAGTGTAGAAGATGGTGTAGAATGCAAATGTTAGAAATGAATTGAAACCAGCAAAAAGTTCTCAAGTCTTTTTTTTTTGTCAACAGCAGACGGCCAATGGGATCTGACCAACTACCACCTGCTGGACCTGGGCCGACCCCATCACTCAATCCGCTGTATGACCGTAGTCCACGACAAGGTGTGGTGCGGATACAGGAACAAGATCTACGTCATCCACCCAAAGGCCATGAGGATAGAGGTACAACTTTTCACACAACACCACAGATCCTCTAACTTTTTGTTTCATCCAGCGTCTGCTCCGTTATTTAATCTGATGACCTTCTCTACTCGAGCAGAAATCATTCGACGCTCATCCTCGCAAAGAGAGCCAGGTGAGGCAGCTGGCCTGGGTCGGAGATGGCATCTGGGTGTCCATCAGGCTAGACTCAACTCTACGTTTATTCCACGCCCACACCTACCAGCACCTCCAGGACGTGGACATCGAACCCTATGTCAGCAAGATGTTAGGTATACCTGCTGTACACACCCGGGGTCTCAAAAACAGATGTTATTTAACTTCAAACTTTATTCTTTGATTAGACCTTGAATCCATTTTGTGGTTAATGTGTGTGTGTGTGTGTGTGTGTGTGTGTTGCAGGTACGGGTAAACTGGGCTTCTCATTTGTGAGAATCACAGCTCTTGTGGTGTCGTGCAGCCGACTGTGGGTGGGCACAGGAAACGGCGTCATCATCTCCATCCCGTTGTCTGAAGGTAACACATCCACAGCACGAATTCAGTCGATCACTTGGATTTCCACAGCTTTTCATGAAGCGATGCAGTGGCAGGATTTTAATATGTGATTGTAAACTTTGGTGTTTACTTCAACCTTCAGTATGTCTTTTGTTGTACATTCTCTCAGCATCTTGCTTCTTATTATATGTGTATTTGTTGTAAATATTACTACTTACTGGACCTTAAATAAAAAAGATGACATAATTCTACAAGTTTTTATATTAGATTTCTTATCTAAGTGGGAGTGACAGTTCCTACTATTAAATCTCAGTGCTTGTGTGCTTCCTGTAACTTTCTTTTTTAAAAGAAATCATTCTCCGCCTGCTTTTCTTTTGGTTTATCTGGCTCTTAGCAGGGTCTGTTTTCTAACCATAAGCATCGTGCTCTGTGTGTGTGCATGGGATTTGTTTATGCTCCAAGAACAATGAGTGTGAACACTGCAGTCAGAATGCTGTGACCACTGCGCTGTTTGTCTGAGAGACTGTGTTCGCGGGCCAGCTCCGCTCATAAACCCACTTTGTTCAGATCTGTAGATGTGTTCTGTTTGTAAGTGCGTGTCTATGTGATACATGCACCAATCAGCCATAACATTCTAACATTGACAGGAGAAGTGGTAATAATATTGATCAGTTCATTACAATGGGATCTTTCACTGCTTTGGATGTTTGATGCAGTAAGTGACCATTTAGTCCTTGAAGCTGAAGAAAAATGATCAACATAATGACTTCGACCAGGTCCACATTATAACGTTGAGGACTGGGTCAGAATATCTCCAACACAGGGGTCATTAAAAGTCATTAAATAGACTTTGTGAAAATTAAATGGCTTTAAAAAGTATTAAATTTACTATAGACAGGCATTAAAAATGAAATCTACTGGAAAAAAAGCATTTTTATTCACGATTTGTTTTGATAATATAAACATTTGATAATTTTGATTGGAAGTATAGTGTGATGATTGACAGGCAGAACCTTTTAACTGGCTATTGTTTATGGCCGGTTCACAAAGTTGAACACCGGATGCTTACAATGTAACATGCTGTAGCAAAAGAGCAGAGGAAATATTAGCAAATGTCAGAAAAATGGGAAAATACGCTTTTCAGTAGAAGTGACTGGAGTAGGAACTGTTCAGACCCTGGTTGACAGAATAAAACTATATATAAAACTGTATTTGCAGTTGGACATGAGCATTAAATGTGTTTAAAGTAGCATTAAAAAGCAATTATGTTAGATTTGCTGATACCTGCAGAAATCCTGCCACAGCTGCAGATGTTATTGGGTGTCCCTGGTTAGAACTGACCCATAATGGACTAAAGGAGGACATCTGTTTCAGTTTCACTTTGACTCTTAATTATTTGTTTGTTTTAAGTTTACATCCTGTGCTTTTATTGTGTATTCTCTTTTTTATCCTTGTATAGTGTCCTTGGGTGTCTTGAAAGGCGCTTTGAAATAAAATGCATTATTATTATTATTATTATTATTATTATTATTATCCAGACCTCAGGATAAATTGATCATCTATGATAAACAAATAATCTGATCTATACAGGTCCACATTTCTACTTCAAGGATTTGATACCAAATACCAAAAAGGGGGAATCTACATGATGTTCTCCTCCCATAGATTCCGATACTTTTGTACGATACTTTTAGATACTTTTGTTGGGTTCTAATCACTTTACACTTGGAATGAACAAGATTTAGAGACAGTCTGGCCCAGTGCTTCGACCATTACAATTTATCTCGTGTCAAATTTGCTCAAATCCCTACTACTGACCATTTTGCTATTTTTATCATCACTTTACAGTCACAGAAACAAATTATTAGACCCCCAAGTAATCAAAAACAATGGTTATGCAATCCATTACTACCTCCTGTGTGTATCATGTGACTGAAACAGAAAGGAAACAACACATAGAATGTTTAAAAGCACTGTTTTTGTCAGTACAATGACATAGATATTGATGTAAGAACTGAAGTGATTTTGGTTTTTATCAAGAAAACATGGAAAATGGATAGATATCAGCTCTGAAATTAAACTATTATGAGATAATTTTGTTGTTATCATTATATTCGTACAAACTAATGTATTTTTAGTTGTACCAGACACTAAAATTGGAAGAAAACAAGGTGGCATAATAATTTTTTCCATGACTGTGCTTTCACTTTCTGCTTAATATATCCTTCCCACTGACAGGTTCCTTTGTGATGTGAGAATCTAAATTAAGAGCACTTTGCCTGTCATCTAACTGAGGCCAAAACTTCTTAATTTTACTGTCCTCCTCAGCCATAGACATTTTTTTTATCCACACACACTTTGCTCATCATTGCCTTTTCATCGGTTTACTAATTATTTTCCAGATTTTATGTCTTTATCACAGAACGGCAAAAACCCCAGTGTGACATGAGCAGCTTTTATGAACTTTTTTCTCTTTTCTTTTTTCTGCAGCCAACATGACAACGGGCGTAGTGCCAAACCGTCCCGGCAGTGCTGTGCGGGTTTACAGTGATGACGCTGCCGACTGTGCTATGCCCGGCAGCTTCGTCCCGTACTGCTCAATGGCACATGCCCAGCTCTGTTTCCATGGACACCGAGATGCTGTTAAATTTTTTGTCACTGTGCCAGGTTGGTAAAAAGTCCCTGAAACATGACCAGATATTTTAGTGTATATTTTAATTTAGTCTTTGATTTTTTTTAAATTTTAGTTTGATTTAAAGATTAGTTTAGTTTTTACTTAGACTGCTGGTCAGTTTTTGTTATTATATGAAATTGTGCAAAAAAAAAAAAAAAAGATTATTAAAGTGCAAACTGTGCAAAATCTTTTTATTCTTGTTCATAAACTACTGACACTTGAAGAAAAAAAGAAAATGTAAACAGATGACTTCCTTGCAATTTTATTTTGTTTTAGTTTCTATTAAAAGTTTTAGACTTTGTACCTTTAAGACAGTTATTCTTATCATTTATTTTTGTTAATTGTTTTTCAGTTTTTGTGTTTTAATTGAACTAATCACCTACAAAGACATCAACAACTGTAATCCATCCCATCATTTACTATTGTTCTATCCTTGTATATCCCTTATTTCCCAGTGTTAATGTCTCTAATACATACATGAACCTGATAAATGCTCAGGTCTTCATTAGTCAGTTACTGAGTAAAAATGTCTTATTTACTGACTTTTTTTTTTTTTTACTGTAACCTTGCACCGTCTTTCACAGGTCAGGCGATGCCGCCTCCTGGTAGTGCGGACTCAGGCTCTGATGACCCAGCATCTGAGTCATCTGACACAGTGGCGTCTGACCCTAAAACGTACCTGGTCATGAGTGGAGGCGAGGGGTACATTGACTTCAGGATGGGTAAGGAGCACAGCATATCCAGACAATAACACCGGACACGCACTTTAAGGCTGGTTCCAACAACTGGAGCATAAACCTGAAGGCAGAGTCAGTCCTGTAAACACCACACTGAAAGGGATAGTTGTGTATTTTTGACATGAATCTGTATTTCATCCCCATCATCAGTGTAGTACATCCACCCTGACTTACCCCCGACAGTGTCCTGTGAGTCTAGTTCTGGTCCGGTTTTGGTCAAAACGAAAGTAGTTCGGCAAGTTTGCGGGGGTCACTAAAATAAAAGGTTTTCTTCTAAAAACAGCATGTGTTCAAAAGAGTGATTTATTTACATCACAAACCAATGTCCATAAAAAGTCACACATCATAATCACTTGGCCCTACTTTCTCTCTCTTCGTAT
>JAPSES010000069.1:3957183-3982138 GCA_029822895.1 Maxillicosta whitleyi | reverse complement strand
ATGTAATGATGAAGTAATGGTACTAATGTAAGGAATGATGAAGTAATGGTACTAATGTAATGATGAAGTAATGATACCAATGTAGTAATGGTACTAATGTAAGGAATGATGAAGTAATGATACTAATGTAATGATGAAGTAATGATACCAATGTAGTAATGGTACTAATGTAAGGAATGATGAAGTAATGATACTAATGTAATGATGGAAGTAATGGTACTAATGTAATGATGATGTCACAAAAGGTGGTCCCATTTCATAGGGGAAGTTTACACCCCTCCTGCTTGCAGCTCCGTTTCAAGGGGGAGTGCCAACTGCAAGGGGAAGGGGTAAGGGTAAGGGGTGAATTGGGCCTTAATCAGATTAATCATGATGATGGATTAATCTGCGTTAATCTTGAAAGCCCTGGTTCTAATATAAGCCCATGATTTGTATCTAGATTTTAAGTAGGCTACTGTCTGTGAAATAAAGCACAGCGCCCAAACATGAGTGAATTATTTATATTTATCAGCAGTCGGGTAGATAGGAGCTCTGAAATGAATTTCACGCAGCCAAGTTCAAAACACCACTGCTGTAAAAGTACCAGAATAAAACTAATAATGACAAGTGAGTGTTTTAAGCATTAATCACACATAGCGATAGCCTGGACAAGCACAGAACACATTTGCACATTTGATATAAGGTTGAATCTTTTTGCTGACGTCGCCCCCCTTTTTAATCTAAACTCATCTGATCGTTTCGTGCAGTTTGACTGGCGCCGTGTGCTGTGCAAACATTAGCTAAATGGATTAAAATTTGACTGACTTTACTGAGTAAATGTTTGGTAGATATCTTGGCAGAGGAAGTAGGTCTTATCGTACTCACCCTGAAAAGACATGTTTGAATTAAGAAATAGCTTGTCTTATATTAACCACTGGTTAGAGACAAACAGATGGAACATTAAATCCACTGTATCCTCACATCAATAATGCACAATGAGGTGTGTCAGAATAAAAGTATAATAATAAAAAAAAAAACGTGCAAGAGTCGATACATGAATTACACATGATTTTAAGCGCTACCATGAATTAGCATCACACAGACAACATCACGGGCTTACACTTTATGTCAGGGCTATTCAGTTAGTTTTCCATTTGGGCCACATTTCCAATCGAAGAACTTAAGTTGGGCCACAAATTTTCCGTATTAACAAGCGGTCATTTTTCAGTAATTACATATAATAATAATAATAATAATAATAATAGGTCTTTATAATAAACCACATTTATTCTTGTATCATTTATTTTGTGCTTTGGCCTTCAACTTAACACTGACTTTAGAACAGCAACACATTCGTTGCAAATCAAACACATTGGTTTGGTGTTGGGTGTTGGCAAAATAATTAAATATTTCTCAGTCCATGCTGGATTCTCATCTTCAATTTTTTGCTTGAGCGTTGAGAAAGACATGTTTACAATAGCGTGAGCTACCATGCATCATCACATGTACATTAGGGACTCTGAATATTTGCTAACTATTTGCATTTTAATGAGTTAATAATATCTGGGGATGCAAAATAAACACTCTAATATTATTTATTTATTGATATTCGGTGAACTAAAATGCATATATTAAGTTCTGTGACTAGTGAATGGTATTTTATTTTTCAAGTGCAATATCACCTCGGCCGCAGCCTGGCCGCGTCTGGGCCGCATATGGCTCGCGGGCCACCGATTGAATAGGCCTGCTGTATGTTCATTTTGTTTGCAAAAAACTCCTGTTAGAAGGTGACGCCTGCATGAACCATGAGTATACACACTCAGCCCACTGTACAGTCACTCATGTTTTTTTTTTTTTTACTGCACACCATAACTCTTGCCCCCACACCTTGCACCCTGAGGTGTCAGAGCAGTGTGTGTTTTATGACGGTCTCCGAGGGGGGGGCTGAAAGATTGGATAGACATGGCTTAACAGCGTGAAGGTCACCACACCGGCTTCGTGTCACTGTGGAATAAGCATCTACCTGCTGGTATCCATGCTGCTAACAACACAAGAAGAGTAGTGTCTTTGCACTGACTTTTATCACTAAATAGAAACGGCAAAAGTAAAAAATGCGCCATGAGCTCCTATAAGCGCTCAGTACACGGTGTTTAGAAACTGATGCGTGAGAAGCAATATTTATTCTCATCAGCTCTGGACTATGGGATTTATACCACCCCTGTCTTAAAGTGCCCTAACCCTCTGCTTTATGGCACTAATATGAATCAGAGTCAGAGTGCAGCGAGCATGGAGAACATAATATACGTCCACTGCTTCACCTCTAGCAGGCCATCACTCTGCATTACTGCGGTTAGTGGGTGGTAAAAATTTAGAGACTAGACATACATACAGTGACTATGAACCCAACTGAGTCTCACAAATGTGATTTAATCCCAACTGAGAAATCCATGCGTGAACCAGCTCCGTATGTTGGCATTTTAGTCTAAATTTCTTGTGGCTTTCTTTAAATGACCAGAAAAGGAGTAGATATATATGTAGTTTTGGCCATTTTCATCCATTTTTGCTTCTTTTTTTACAATCATTTTTGGCTCTGTTGCAGCTTTCATCATGAAATTTGGCTCTTAAACTCTTAATATGTCGACATTTTTTCTAATTATTATTATTTTTATTTAGAAATCTCTAAACCCATAAAGACCCAGCACTACTTTTGTCAGTTTTCAAATGAAATTCTCTCTGTATCTAACCTTTAACTAATTTATTACCATTTATTATAGTATTATTCTCTGTATTTTTTGTGTTTTTTTTCAGTGAACATCATGTATTTTCCAATATTTCATTCAATATCATGAAGATGTTCATAAAAGGTCAGAGTAAAGTTAAGGATTATTATATCAAACAAGACAAAACTGAAGGAAATATGACTTTTTAAGCAAAACTGATCATTAACTGAACTTAAAAAAAGCATCTCCATCCACTGTCATTGATCCAACTCCATTGGTTTTACTGGTGAATTAATGTTGTAGAAGATGAAAGTGCACCTAATATGGCGAGCCCACTGCTCCTAGCATACAGTGTGTGAGTGATGCATGATGATCTAGTGATGGGTTAAAGGCACAAGACGAACTTCAGTTTGTGGTGCATGTTTATGTGTGTAACAAAACTATTACTGACAAAAAAAAAGATTCTATTCTATGTTCAGAGATACATGGGATTCCATGTGATGAGATCCGTCCAACAAATAAGTCTCTATTGTTTCAACACAGAAACAACATGGCAGCTCTCTTTTCGATTTTGTCTTTACTTTTCCATAGTTGCATCTACATAAATTATTTATAGATTGCCAGTGACCCAGAATAGATGTGAGTACATTTGAGAAAAGTAGGTCACATTAAAGTTTTTTTTTTAACATCTTTATTTCTCCCATTTACTTATAATGTGTGCAAATTCTATAAAAACATAAATTTTCTTCCACTTTACCTCAAACTTGCCACATATATAGAAGCAATTGATACGCTGACATCAGCACACACATAGACATGATGACGTAAGCTGGATGGATGCCAAAATAAGCTACTATACGTGCAAGGGGCGGGGTTTGTTTTGCCTGGCACCACTTGTTAATCTTTTGATTTGGACAGACTGGAGAAAGTTGCAGTAGAAGGTTCTGTACTGTCAAATTCTGCACTTTCTCCCCTAATCTTTGTCTCCTGCAGCATTAAAGTGTCCACACTGTCAAATCAAGTCAAGATACTGTATTGTACAAGATACTTCGTTCCATATTGACATGGTAGCATCACACAGCTGCTGCAGATGATGCTCTACAGGGAACTCATCGTCATGTTCAAGAAATCACTTTGAGATGACAGGAGCTTTAGCAGGTTACTTGCTCTTTATCCAAATGAAAATTACAGACTTTTTCAAGTTTTTTCTCCAAAACTTTGACTTTATGTACTTTTATATGTGCCCATATTTTTGGTTGAGATTGTACCTGTTGTGCGTATAAATGTTAACTTAATAAATGTATGAATGAATGAATGACTGAATGAATGCATAATAAGCATGAAATTGTGTTTTTACTGAAAGGAAACTTTTCAAAACATATGAAGAGCTCTTTTCCAAAACGATATATATCCATTTTCAAAAATGACGTGTTTTTATTGTCTTTCTCTGTCAATATCACTGAAATCTATGCTATAATGTTTAAAATTTTTATGGAAATAGCAGATAACGTTAACCTGGTTCCAATTTTCCTGATGTTATCTTAAAATCAGGTTGTTAAATATTAAATTAAAAAATTGTAATTAAATGGCATTTATAGTGTTTTGGAAAAGAGGTCTTCATATGAAAACCACAAAAGTGCATGGATGTTTTTTTTTTTTTGTTTTTTTTTTTTAGATGCTTTCCTCATGTATTTCTTATCTTACAACATTATGTGCCTTTGAGCTCCAAAATTCAACTATGAGGGAAACATTTTTCCATACTTTATTGAGATGTTAACACAAAATTCCAGACATTTTAAGGTCTGGAAAACAGCGTATTAAAATTCCATACGTTTTAAAGCTTTCAAGACCTGTGCAGCATCTTGTTTATGAACATGTCCAGCAGCCATACTCAGATGGTCTATGGTGTTTTAACGACGCTAGGCTGGTGCCAAGTGGCTCAAAATGTGCCAAAAAATTACCCCCACCCACCACACCCCCCACTTCCCCAGACTTCTAACCTGACACAGGGCAGGATGGGTTCATGCTTTCATGTTATTTACACCCACCATCTGAATGTCGCAGTAGAAATCACGACTCAGACCAGGTTTTACAGTCCCCTATTGTGCCATTTTGTTGATCTCTGTTTCCTGTTCAAATAATAGTATTGTTTTCCTGTTCTTAGCTAAAAGAAGTGGTACCCTGAGTGGCTGTAGCCCATCTGCTTCAGGCTTCGACGTGTTGTGCATTCAGAGATGCTCTTCTTCATGCCTCATGTGTAACCGCTGGTTATTTCAGTTGCCTTTCCATCAGTTTGAGACCACTCTGGACACTCTGCTCTGACGTCTGGCATCAACAAGGCGTTTTCACACAGAGATCTGCCACTCACTGGATATTTAATCTTTTACAGACAGTATTTTCTCTGTAAATCTTACAGACTGTTGTGCATGAAAATCCCAGTACATCAGCAGTTTCTGGATTACTCATCCAACCCATCTGGCAACAAAAATGTTCTTTTTCTTCTGCACTCTAATGCTTGATTTGACCGTAACAGTTTTAAGAACTTTTCTTTTCAGTAATTTATTTACTGTGCGACCTCAAAGTTATGGAAATTTTTCAAATGAAGCTCTGTCGTTTTACAGTCACCAACACAAAATCCAGCTAAATTTCTTTTGAGCATATTTGGCAAATATGTTTGATAAGGTTCAGTCTGTTTTGAACTTATTTACAAACAGATTATTGGAACGCGTTTGTTTGAGCGTATTCAGCTCGCTGTAGGACAAAATGGACGTCATTGTCCATGTTTTGTAGCTTCTCTTCTTTTGCTGTATTTTCCAACTGGGCAAAACCCAAATGAATTGAAGCCTGTGGAAATGAAATAAAGTTTACAGCTGCACAGTGGCTTAACTCTTATACTGTGTTTGCTAATTCACAGACACCAACAGAATCTGTCATATTTTAATGGGAAGAAACCTGAAGTAGACCCCAACTCTGGAAAACGGACATTTGGATGCACATGGATGCACGGCCAAATGACCAATAACTGTCAATAACTACAATTGCAGTTGCTAGTGTGTGTGTGTGTGTGTGTGTGTGTGTATTGTGGGACACACTGAGCCATATTTGATCCACAGAACAACCCACAGCTTTTAAGTGATGCATACAACAGCCAGTATTCTCTGAGATCATATTTGAACCATAACACCACAAATGTTACTTTTTTTTTTAGACTTTTAGAATTTACAAAAATATCGAAAATGTAATGTAAAATGTAATGTAATGTAAATGGGGCTTAATGCATTGAGTTTCTGCCATATCATGTATTTGCATCAACAAGTAATTAAATAGATGCGGGTGCTTTTATGAAACTGGTCCAACAAAGAGGACATGGGGGCTAAAAAAGTCAAACCACATGTAGATTAATGTTATGGAGCAAGTTTGGAAGCACTTTGGGTCTATTTTTAAAAATAAATATTCAATGAGAAGTATTTTTCAGATAAAACAACTTTTCATATATTTTTATATAATTTTTTAAGCAAAACATTTGTACATAACACGGTAAAGAGGACACAGAAATTACTAAATTAATACTAATTTTTAACATATCTTTTTTATTTTCTAACATGTACATTTTGGGAATTGAACTAATTATGCAAGGCAGACTGTTTCACAAAAATGACCTCTGTTGCAAAATCACTCATGACTTGTGTTTAAATGGGCAGGTTCTGCATGTACCAGAGGTGGACACTATGGGTCACCAAACCTGGAATAAGACTGGTGATTCATGAAAAACCTCCATGTCTGGATTAGAAAAACCATTAGGATCATTAAATTTAACTCAGTGTCTTTATTTATAGCTGTATATAAGATCTTTTCAAACCATGTTTTCACTGACACTTGGGTAGCTTTTCATGTCCCAGTTTTGGTCCTAATATTTTATTAAAAATTCATACATTTTAATATGGCTTACTTACAACAAGAGTATATATATATATTTTTTTCACATTTATCTGAGGTCATCATTAGGTACATCCTGGGAGAAAATATGCCTAAATTTTTCTTTTATTATTGGGTCTAAAAAGCTGGTAAAATGCCAGGTACTAAAATAAACCCAGTTTCACACATATACATAAAATAATAACCTGGTGTGTGTACATCTATAATTTTTAGGACTTTGTGAGTCTCTCTTTGTATAAATAGCCATGAAATTCATGTTAATACCACAGTGACGCCATGATTAATTCATACAAGGCACTTGTCACTGATCCACAAGATGTGAAATCATCTGCATGTAGAATTAGTACCTTTACAAAGTGAATCTACGCAGATGTAGATTAGCTGAATCACCGGCTGTTTATGAAAAAGAGGAAAGAGGCCAGTGGCATTTTGTGCAGCATACAGACAGACTGTTCTTCTAAGTATTACTGAACTAAACCTGGCTCAGCTGTGTTTGATCTGAGTGATGAAAGCTCTAATAGACCTAACAACAGCCTCCTGTTTTGTTTTGTTTTTTTGCATGTTTTCTGACACTCATATGTCTTTAATCCATCTGGAGGAGCATCATTTGGTAAATTATGTTTTGCTGAAGTTTGGCTTTTGCAGCTTTAAGTCAGCAATTAAACCAATGATACTTGATTCCAATGTAATTTTGTTATGAAATGATAAATGGGATCTGATTTCAGCTGCTATTTGTCAAAGCTGAATAGCAATGATGTAAAACTATATTTGTGTAGACTGTGTATTACTGCTCCATTATTTACAGTGTATTGGCCAACAGTGGATGCTGTTTGTTTTGGGCTCAGTGAACGGCTGCCGGTCCAGTGAATCAAAGTAACACTGTGGTAACACCGCTGCCAACTAATCTCTGAGAAATTCTCCCGAACACCACAGCGATGACCACATATCACCAAAGATGTCATAAAACCCAAAACACTAATCCAAACCAAAATAAACAAAAAGATTATTCCCTCAAATTCATGAAGCGTGGCAGTAAATATTAAACAGTTTGTAAAGGTCATGAATGAAAGGGAGAGATCAGAAGTCATTAATGCATTCAGTGTAAAAACTCAGTATGTAAAAACATTGCATTATATAATGCAGTTGTGGGGAAAAAATATTAGACCACCCCTTGTTTTCTTCTATTTTTTATTTATTTTCATTTTAATGCCTGGTACAATTAAAGGTACATTTGTTTGGACAAATATAACGATAACAGCAAAAATCTATCCATTTTCCAAGTTTTTTTGATAAAATCCAAAATCACTTCAGTTCTTATATCAATATCTATGTCATTGTACTGACAAAAACAGTGCTTTTAGACATTCCATATTTTCTTTTCTGTCTGTTTTCGACACGTGGTAGACGTAGAATTTAGTACTATATTGATCCCAAATTGGGAAATTGTAGTGCAGCAGTATAACAGACAGAAAAATAGAATCTAAGATTAACATAGAATACAAGAGTAAAGACTATATATAATAAATTAGAAATATAAAAAACAAAAATGGTAGAAAAACAATAAGGTGCAACAATAAACTGTAATGTGCAAAGTAAAATGGAACTGTTGCATAATATGGATGGGTATGAGGTGCAGATGTCACTGGTTTGGTCTGTTTGTCTTATTTCTTTCATTCTATTTTTATTTTATCTAAACTTGTTTTCTATATGAAAATATTTGCTGCTGCTATCTTAACCTGGACTCCCTAGAAAAACAGAACTTGCAGGTTATTATTTTGTATATATAGTTATATAGCTGTTTTGTAATCCTCACAATATTTTGTCTCACACTTATTTGTACAAACAGCTTTTTCTTTCTTTTTTTCTTTGTTGTATTTATCTTTTTATGGATAAGCTGGAGTCAGACCTCCTGTTTGTGTGCACAAACCTGGCTAAAGCTGACTCTGACTCTGTAAATAACTGATTAACAAAGGTATGTGATTGTTGTGTTAATTTCGTTATTGTATAACACTGGCAGCCTGAATGCCATACATAACATACTTCCCATGACTCCCTGCTATAAATAAAATAAACTGACGTGACAACCTTGAATTTGACTGCATTTATAAAGTAAATACAATAAAAAGCTTATCTTTTTATTGTTTTTTTTTTCTTTCTTGGTTATTACATAATATACCTGACTCTTATGATTTTATCATAAACATGGGCAACTCTTACATTTGTAATAATCACAGCTTTTTTAAATAGTTATTACAAATGTGGTGTAATACATTTTCTAAGTGTAAAATATTTTTCTTCAGAGTTTTTTCTAGTGTTTTTACATAATACAAATACTGTTCTACATTTCAACAGATCTCTCTATTTTTGTGACGATAAAAATAACATAACCTCTAAATGTATATTTTACTTTTATATTTATACATCTGAAGTTTTTTTTAATAAACCTTTTATGCATACATGTTTCCTTCTTTATAGTAATTTATTGTAGAATTCAGGAAACACTATTTTGTTATTTGGCTGAGCAGGACAATGACAGTAAAGTCCTTTTGATTCTTGAAAGTTCCTGACATCTGGCTGCACAGAGTGATGAGTGAAAGGATTGTCCTTTGAGTGAGAGGACTGGAGCAGTGACCATTTTCAAAGGGACTTCTTGAGAATATGTCAGACGCTGGAGGACTTGAAAACAGAACACGTGCCTTGGTCTGTGTCGGAGGCTTTGAGTGTCCCCTCAGCAGTGAGCTCACGTTTGACGTTAAATGACCTGGTGTGGCCTCTGCCCTCTGCACTCGTTTAGAGTGCTATGCCCCCTCTGGGAATCGTATAGGTGATGCCAAACACGCTCCGCTCTGTTAATTCATTATGCAAGAACTAAGTTTGAAAGCCTTGTTTCTCCATGGATCTTGTTATCGTTTTGATTATACAACAAACTCTGCGAATTAAACCTCTGACAATCCATTCAAAGACATGAATTCCAAACCCCTTGAAGTGCAGCCTGTGTATGTATTTACACCTAAACTGATTTACATCCTTGTGACTGCTGGGAAATAGAAATGTGAGGGGCAAGGAAGCACAGCAGCACAGTGTTCCTGCACAGATTACTTGAGCTGCACATATCAATTGAGACATTAAATTGCCAGGTTGTGTCTCTGACATCAGAGATGGGAAGAAAGCATCTAATTCTCATTCAGCCTTGTACTGACACACACTCACACACACTCACACTCACAGTCTGTGTGACAGCCACCGAATGATTATGGTAAACAAATATCAGTACATGTTGTGCCCTTCAGTGTAGTTACCTCAGCTTTATGCAGTGCACTGCCCATTATCGATGCAAGCAAACATCAATTATGCACCATATGTTTGACAACATGGTCGAAAAATCCCAAAACACACACTGATTGCATGTCTTATGCTCAATTTATATATATTATTGCAATTACACCAGTGCATTCCCATCAGAGTGTTCAACCAGAGCTGCTTCATTAAGACGGACAGCACAAACATGCTGGTCAAGAACTCAGCAAATTACAATGAAAAGCCTCTTTCTTAGATTGAATCGTAAAAAATGACAGATGGCTGTCAGGTAGGAAAAGTGCTTTAATCTAAATCAATAAGAAAAGCCAAAGCCAATCAATATAATAGCCAGCGGTGACTGCAGGCCTCAACACGCTTTTTATTTTGACATTTCTCAGGTACGCAGCTGATAGGAATAAATCAATGAAAATATTGATTAAATAAGTCCGAGGCATCTAAACATGAACCTATAAATTACACACTTTACTGGACCTTAAACTGGGCCTCAGACTAAAGTTAATAATTGCTGACTTTTTATTAGTGAATGTGCTATCGTGTGGTGTTCTGGCTTTCTGTTAATCTAAAGCTGATAAAAGATACTCAGCTGCTTACACTGCTGACCTGACTGTTTACTTTTCCTACTCCTATTTTTCCGACCCCTTCGTGCATCCATCTGTCCCTCGGTGTTTCCTCAGCTTGAGAATAAGAGCAGATGGAAGGGGAATGTGCTGCCTGATGCCAGGTGGTTAAGCAATAGAGGGAGCGCAAGATGAAGGGATGGAGGGACGGAGAAGTCAAAGCGTACTCCTGTGGTCATGGTGTTGTGGTGCAGCCTGCTCTGACCTGTGATAAGGCAGCGGTGACCCTTTTCCATTTCTGTTTTTTTTTGTGTGTGTGTGTATTTTTCCAGATCTTTGACCTTGATCATATTTAGCTTGGGAGGCTGAGAAATCACCCAATGTTTTTTTTTTTTTTTTTTAAAGTTTGGTCCTTTATTTATTTATTTAATTCATTTATTTATTTATTTTATGATTACTGCTTTAAACTTTCGTAATCCTGAAGGCCACCGCAAGGAACGAGCTGCCATGTCTGAGTGATCAAATGATAAGGACTTACTTTAAAACAATCTCCCCCGTCTCAACTTACAAAGCAGCAGCGTTAGCCTGATGAATAAAACATTAGAAAGATGTCATAGTTAATTCCAACTGTGAGCTTTATCTCTTTGTTGTCCGAAGATTAAATGCTGCACTCTGTTTTACATTGTAAAAATGTAATGCGCTGGTTTTACATTAAACATGATGGCATACGTCTGGACATGTGCATCCCCCCCACCCACACCCCCCCTCCTTCAGACAATGTTACAGGAAAAATTTCCACTGCCCACCTCCTGGGCCTGCTCCTCCCCCTGTCCTCCTCTTCTGCTTTTGTTTGGGATCAACTGCAATCTCGGGAAGGACATCAGATAGCCATGCTGACAGCTTGGGCTATCGTTTATGCACACACACACACACACACACACACACACACACACACACACACACACGCACACGAAACTCTTGTTTGCACCATTAAACCCCTCTTGCCCAAGTTCTCCTCTTGGTTGCAGTGTCTTCTTTTCTCAACATCAATCACACAGTTGTTTAAAATGTCTTTATTCATTGCTCTTCTGCAGGGGTAGCTCAGTTTTTGGGGCTGACAGTCATGCACTACCTGACATTGCAGCTCCTCCCTCTTTTTTGTCAACTCCTGCTTCAGGGCTTTGGCAGCCTCTTTCTGTGTGTGTGTAAGTGTGGTGTGTAACTGCGTGCATGTTAGTTCAGGAAAGACCATGCCGGTGCCAGGCCAAGTGATGCAGTGCCCTTTGGAAACAGGCCCAACAGGGAGAGAAAAGGAACAAGTATCAGCAGGGAGCAACCTCCACTTACAGGGACTTGTTTAACCAACTCACTAGCTGTTATACGCCAGAGGGAATTGGTGTGTTTATTTAAAGAAAAAAAAAATCTAATGCAAGCCTGACTATGAATAAAACATTATTTTTAGCCTGTATTAACCATGACAGACTGTTACAACTGAGTCACACCAGTCCTGTTCTGTCTTAAGCAATAAACTGTTTGGCAGAGGTTGAACACTGTCCGTTCCCCATTTTAACGACTCAAACTAAATGTTCACATCCAACTCTGCAATACCATAAAAGAGCTGAGCTCCGTGAAGTCAAAACACGTGTACAATGTCATTAAAAAAGGAATGTATCTCGTTTTTTTTTTTAACCTTTCAAACCCTGAGACATGATTTCAGGTAAACATGTTGTGAATTTGCATCTGTTTCAGTGTCATACAATCATTGTCAATATGTTCTTATGTCCTTTTATTATGTGTCTTAGGGTTAAAATAGGTGAAATAACAGAAAAAAACACAGAGAGGAATTGAAGTTTTGACTAAATAAGCCACTCAATATACATCACTAAGAGATTTAGTACGTTGAACATGAACTATGAACGAGAATAGACTGAACAATGACAACAATGTGAATTCTAGCCCAGTAATTTTTGTTTTGGGCCTTCCCCCCCAATCAGTCCATCTGCTTTTTGGCATCTGGTTAAACACATCTAAACTTGTTAAAAACACAACAAAAAAAAAGTAAAAAAAAAAATAAAGGAAAATCACCACAATGCTGCAACAACAGTACAAACAAATAAAATGAGGGAAATGATAAAAAAAAAAAAAAGAAAAGGCCAAAACATCTATTTTTATAAGTTGGTCTCACTCTCTGTACTGTGTTTTGCCCCCCATTCCACAGGCAGCAGTGGACGCACTGAGCATGCTCAGATGTCTATAGAAAAAACATAGTCTATTCTATTAGCATGTTTTGACATTTTTACTATTGAGCAAACAGTTCAATTTCCCTCTGTCTTAAGTGATTTATCACCAATAATTATAATATTATCTTCTGTATGTTGTGTTTTATCAGTATGAACCATGTATTTTCCTACATTTAATTCACTGATCATGTGCATGTTTATTAAAGCTCAGATTAAAGTTGAGGCTTATATCAAAAACAGAGAAAACTGAAGAAAAAGCGACTTTTTTAGTAGAATCTATCATTAACCGAACATAAACCTAGTGTATCCATCCACTGTCACTGATCAAATTTCATGGGTTTTACTGAACAATCAATGTTGTAGACGATGATGGTGTTTTCATGTTCACTGCAGTGTCTCTGAACATCCAGACGAGTCATATCTGATGACCATGAAAAGACGACAAACTGTATTTGACACCAATTATTTATATGAATTGGTAGAATTGGAGGATCGACGGGTGTTAAACCAAATATATGAGTAGATGCTTATGGTCTCCAGTGGCTGTTTGGGTTTTAGGATTAACAGAACATCAGTAGATGGTTTGAGTCTTTATGGGTAAATATTTAAATTAACCCTTTCATACAAACTGGTCACTACAGTGGATAGTTATTCTCTTGTATATTCATAGGTTTTGTTTTGTTAGTCCCATATCAGCCAACACAGCAATGTAATTTACAGTTTTCTTAATCAAAAATGTTTTTGTTTTTTTTTGCATATCATCTCCATGAAGATAGAAATAACCAGTGTTAGAGCATGATAAAATGTGAGAAAACATCAGATTAGCTGCATGAAAGTTTTGACACACTATATCACTTTCTTATGATTGTTTTTAAATACATGTTTCTTTGCTTCAAAAAATAAATAAATAAATAAACACATGGTTTTCAGCTGAGTGAAAAAAAAATCATAAAAAATTTCAATAGTATTGTTTTTTTATGCCTAAAGATGACGTAAAAACATTCAGGAAAAAAAAAAAAAAACTACTAAGATTCTCATAATACATACATGAAAGGGTTAAATCATACATTCAGATTGCTCACCACAGACACATCAGGTGTTAAAGGGTTGACATTTACCACTAATTATCTTAATATATATATATATTTGCTTCCTTCAGGACTATAGGTTCTAAGATGTTATGTGCATTTGTATTTGAGAACATAATACTAGATGAGATGAATATTTAATAAGAAAATCTTCTGCAGGTTTTTAGAGATGGATGAAGCACTGGGAAGTAAACAACAGAGCGGCTAAAGTGCCAAACTGAAAGATGTTAAAAAGCACTTGGAGGTAATCCAACTAATAAAGCAGTGATTTTATTGTAAAAGACACTTTGTGCATGATGTAACACGACTGTCAGTCATTTAAATCAGCAGTGCCCTGACTTCAAGAGATTAGAATGTGGAATAACATCAACATACAGGCTCCGTTTCTGTCTATGATACAACACAGATTGCTGGGACACTCAAGGCACATAATGTGAGATAAAGAGAGAGGGAGAGGGAGATTAGAATGAAAGAGGGTTTGAGGTTAGACAGGTGGTTGTGTATCATGGTGGAGGGGCAGATGGCATAAGCTGAGGAGAAGACAGGGCCACGAACATGATTTACAACAGAGACGTTTCTGGTTTAACAGATACTAGTTTCTCTGGAGGCCTTAAGCGTTGGTGCTTTCAGAGAAAACGTTGCATTATGTAGTGTCACACCTGGTGAATCTGTAATTTTATGAAGACATAAGCAGAATCCTAGGCTTTTCAAGAGTTCTTAAAAGTTAGGTCTGGAAACATTTTCTTATGAGTCACTCTGCTGGTGTAGTTAAAAAAAAGAACTTCCAAAACTTTTCCTCATACAAAACTAAATTCACATTTCATTTCAGTGAAGAGCACCACCCCCGTTCGACTAAAACAACTAAAAACATACAGAAATATATGATCTGCCGCATAGTTGGCACATGCAAGTACATGTTTTGTCCACAGGGAAAAGATGGAATAAACTTTTAAGAGAAACAAAAAGCACAGATGTTGGCTGTGATGACTAAACCTTGTGTTTTCAAATACCTGGCCCTGGTCTATAGGTGTTAAAGCTGCTCCCACCTCATGTTTGTGACAGACTGTTGTACCCGCAGAACACGCCAGCGTTCCAAGAGGTGGGGCCACTGAGTCAGCTTGAACCAATCACAGCGAGGGGTGGAGAAGCGCTTCTACCCAGCAACAGACCTACAGGGTCTTCCATTGCTGAGCTGGACTCAGGTGGGCTAACAGAACAGACGCTCTACATCGAGCCCCCGTCTCACCACATACATAGTCAGGGCTTAAACATCAGCTCAAAACATCTCATCTACGCGGAGCTGAAGTTTACTGGAGCAGCAGCAGTGAATGAAAGTAGTGAATGAATTAGGCCCTAACAGTTTTAATTAAGCTGATGTGTGTTTTGCAAAGTGGAGAAGTAGGCAGCGGAGTACAAATTGCAGTATGTGAGGGACAGTTATCGAAAATGCCAGAAAGGGAAGAGAGACAGAGGGGTTGTGTTTGCACAAGCAGTTTTTCTTTCCAGGAGGTCCAACAGTGCATTTTTAGGAACTTGGCAGATAGACTGGGTGAGTAAGTGAAACATTAACACTCCCCAACCTTTGTGACTGCCACAGGAAAAGGGGGACGAGGGACGAAACAAGGAGAGTGTGTGTTTTTGTCTATCTGTAGTTGATCAAATACTTAACATTTATTCACACATGAGGAGGATGAGGGTTTGAAATCCAAAAATAACCCTTTTACTGTTTGCTTTAACCACCCCATATATCACAAAATCACAGTAACAGTACATTATGGGATAAACTTGTCACTATTTAAGGGTTCCTGTACTTTTCCACTGCTTTTGCTTTGTGAGAAATATCCACATAATAATAATAATAATAAAAAAAAAACCTCTTTTAATGCAGTCACAGTGCTTTGTCCTTGAAATTATAGCTCATATGTTGTGCACGCCAGCATATTAACTCTCAGACCATTTGTTTTTGGAGTTGACACCCCTCTTAATGCTGAAACTGTAAATCACTGAGTGAGGGTGACAGCACTGACATTACCAATTCATGCAATAACGAAGATTGCTGAGCACACACTAAGAATATACAGTCCTCACATTATACATTTTGCAAATCATTTTTTTTAAAAAAGGTTTTACTTCCTTGTATAATTCTATGAAACATAATCACACTTCATCAACACCAACCTTTTTTTTTTTTTTTTTTTTAAAGGGGGGTGGGGGTATCATTAGTCTAAATATAGCCCGTATATTTGCAGTAATCCAGTGCTCAGATATGTGCGATATGTATGTGTGTATGCATAAACTTAAGTGTTTTACTTTGTTCCCTCAGCAAAACTGCCATTACTCTCATAAAGTAACTACAACATCAATCAGTGGTACTCAGTGTAGTCGCACAGATACAAATAGAGCAGGGTTGATATGTTGTGCAGATAAATGGTTCCAAGAACTTCAGTCTAGAGTGCAAACTTTGCGAGGATGATGGACGTGCCTGTCCAAGGAGAAACATTCAAGGTCTGATCCATTTTGCAAACATCTTCCTAATTTCACAAATTAGATCTGGAGGTCTTGAAGTTTGTCCCTGGAAAGGAGAGTAATGTTATGTAATCACACTTAAAAGATTGATATTTTACTTTTTTAAAGATGGAATTATACATTTTCAAACATTTCCCTGTGGTCTACATGAACTGTAAATGTTCTGCTTGGGTCTGAATTCTTCATTAATTCGACTCCACAGGTTCATATTCATCCTTATTTCTGAGTAATGACACCAGTAAGGTCATTTTTGGTGCTTTTCCACTACATGGTACCGGCTCTACTCGACTCTACACGACGCTTTCGCTTTTCCATTACGAAAAAGGACCTGGAATCTGGGACCTGATACTAGTTTTTTAGAACCGCCTCAGTCGAGGTTCTGAAATGCTGGAACAGATACCAAAACGTGATGTCATGACACTGCAGAAGAATTAAAACAGGTTGTAGAAATCCACTTGATTGTTACCAAAGTGAATATAAAGATAACTTTGCAGCACTCGAGGGTTGAAATTCAGACTAGATAAATATGACCTTTTAAGACCATTTGTTCGATACAGTATTTGGACAGTTGCTTTGACAACACTATGGATCTCATAGTAACAACAGTCAAGAGCTGCAAATTGAAAACGCAAATGCAGACTTTTTATCTGTTTAACTTAAAAAAAAAAATAATGATGGAACAGGCCACATTTGGACACAAAGCTGATCGTCAGTCAAATATTCTTTTGAGCCTCTGAAAGTATAGGGACCAAATGGTTGTAATTCCTAAATAGTTAATGTAAATTTTTGTTAAAATTCTTGGGTTAACCCATAAAGACCTAGTGCTACTTTTGTGCCAGTTCCCAAATATTATTTCTATATATTTAACCTTTTTTAAGTGACTTATCACCATTGATTCTATTATTATTATTATTATTATTATTATTATGCTTATTTCACTTTTTTTCATTGTAAATAATGTATTTTCCTATATTTAATTCAGAATCAGCTTTATTGGCCATGTACGTGAAAACATGCAAGGAATTTGGCTCCGTTTTTTCTTTGCTCAAATGTTTTAACATGAACCCAATCACACTTGAACATAGATGTAATATAGACAAATATTTGACTAGAGACAAATACAACAATGGGATGAGATTTACAATGAATTATATAAAAGTAAGTATTTTCATAATTTAATGGGGGTTTTTTTTGCACTAAAACAAAGGCAAAGACTTGGAGTTGTCAATATTTATATGCTATTACGTTATTATTTTACTGGTTCAGCCCACTGGAGATCAAATCAGGTTGAACGTGGCCCCTGAAAGGAGATGTGTTTGAGACCCCCGTATTAAACAGTTCAGATCAGTTTCGGTCGTCAGTGGTTCTTTGAGTCTTTATGGGTTAAAACTGAAAATCCACACTTCGTTCACATCACATTTACTTCATTTTAAATCCACTCTGGTTATGTACAGACGCAAAAATTAGAATTATTAATGTCATTTATTATTATTGGAAGTATGTTCAAATGTTTACGGCTGTGACTGTATACGTTAATAAGAGTTCGGAGGAGGAACATGACTGACACCGTCCTCAGGCCAGCCATCGAGTTGGCACTGATATTACCAGTAATTGGACATTCCAAAAAGAAAAGTAGGAGATATGCAGCCAGAAGAGTTGCATTCCCACATTTTTCAGACCCTTAGAATGCCATGTGTAACCTTTCATTAATCAGTCAAAAGTCACCATGCGGGTATTACAAAAACTCATCAGCTAAAACTGTAGAAGAGCAAAGCAGCTGCAGGCTATAGTCGAACTGGTCAAAAAGAAGAATGTATGAGTAAAAGCAGATACCATGCAGATTGGCACCTCAGGGCTCAACATATCCAGCAGCAGCAGCAACAGCATGTTCAGTGCAACATTAATTGGACTAAAATATAGCTTTAAACTACTCAAATACTTCTACAGTGGTTTCTCATCTCCATTTGCGGAGCTATTCACATTTATTTAGTGAATAATATTAACAATCCTATTTTTGACACGCGTTTATTTTCATTGTTACTTAATAGTAAATATAAATATTGAAACTTGTGCGTTTCTGTTTCTCCTGATCAAATTACGAGTGTGGAAAGTGAAGTTTCATAAGTTGAGTAATAAAAACAGGTTTCTGCTTGTCTAAGGTGTTGCTTGAATTCAAAGGCTGTATTGTGTGAATATGGAGGCCGGCAGCTCCTTCCTCCTTATCCAAACACAGCATATGCTTGAGCTTTAGCTCTATCCCCGGCACAGAGGGAGATATTTCAGTAGACAGGATATGCGGTGGACGGTCACTTCCTATAAAAAGCCTCCCAGTACAGATACAGATGTGTCCTTGATTTTTGTCTAAGATATAAATATGCATTAACGAGACAGCCGCCGTGATAGCTGGCACTACGAGGAAGGAGGTTAATTCGTTGTCGCCTTAACAGTTGTCATCTTCGTTGTTATCGTTCATTACTGACCATTAGGTGATAACAAGACCGGGGTATTAGATTCTCCAGCACGGGCTTATGTCTCCAGCACTGGAAGCTGTGTTTTGCTGGCTGACGCCCAGAGGAGAGAGGGTAAAACTGGGCATGCTCACTGACTTTTCATTAGCATAGTATCTTGTTAAACCAGTACCTTTATATAGTATGTTTAGTGTCAGAGTATATGGGTTGTACTAAAGGTCAGAAGTGACTGGAAGGTAATGATCAACCCTGAAGCTGAATAACACATGACATGTCGGGGTTACAGTTCAGTGGGAAATCAATTTTATTTGTGTGTTAATGTATGAAAATAGTCTGTGGGAATGTGAGAGCTTTTGCTTTTGCTGCAGTAGAAAAAATGTATGTGCACAGTCCTGGTTGATCTGTGTCTGAGTCTTTTTTTCAATGCATCAAACCATGAAGGCATGACCAGAATTTAGAGTCACTAAAGATCTGAATTCCCTAATATGTTACTGAGCACAACTACTCAATCTTTTTACCGTTCACTGTGGTTTATGCAAGCAGACATGCTGATTAAATCTTCCTATGAATATTTTTGGAAGGCTTTTATGTCTTACAAAAGCATAAAAGAGCAAATTTGTTACATTAGACAGGCAATGCTAATGAGAAATGTACTGTGTCCCAATCGTACATCTTGTGCAGATTGTATTCAGACCAAACGTAAGTAAATAGACCTGTCAGAAGGCTACTGCAGCAACACAGTGACAGAACATTTTCTTCTACTTCTTTCTTCTTTTACCTTATAAGAGTGCACTGCAGAGGCTGCTTGAGAATCCTCGGCACGCCAGGGTCAGAATTGAGGCTACTCCTCAGGTGCCTTGTTGGCACTTTAACAAAGCCAGAAAATGGCCTCCAATTGCAATGTGGTGTCTGGTGCCTCAAGTGTCCTAAGGTATTGATTATATGTTCAGATTGCACAGAGGCCAACAATGACTCAGCATTTTCCCTTATTTGTACTGGTTGGACCATTTCCCTCTGCTCTACTACTCCATGACCATCTCAGCCAGTCACATGACTTTTATTCAGCATATCAAATGAAAACAAAGACATTCATAAATCCTTTAATGATTCTGATCAGAATGGATCGCTTTGCTGCTGCTGCTGTAATTATTAAATATTTGCACATTACAAAATCTAAACAGACAAAGGACTATCTGACATAGTTTTAGATGCCTGAGCAAATGTTTCCCACGATGGTGAAATTCAGAGAAATATGGATTATGGATTTTACCCATTCGAAAGACCAGTCTTATTTGGTTCTGGTAATGGTCTTATATTGTACACATGGAGTCCAATAATGTTTGATGTTACTTGTAGCTATTTAATTAGAATTGAATGAAGTACAAACTCATTGTGAATAAAACACCATGTGCTGATTCTTTATTAATTGAATATGTTGATTACCAATAACCCCCAAAGCAACATAATTCACATGTATGAAATGAGTTGATTAAAATACCACCCATCGTTTTAATAAGATAATATAACTGTTGCATTAATGCTGAGACAATGTTAATGCTTGGTTGGGTGTGAGCACAAAAACAACAGTAAAAATAAAAGATATACAGGGTAGGTGTTGTAAAAAACATAGCATTTATTAGGTTGGGAATCAGAAATAAGCAATAGTCACATTGGGTTGAGTTACAGACTGTATACATGAGGTAGAAGAAATGCCATAACTTCAATAATATCTGTCTGCGTTGCCATTTTGAAGCCCGACGTGTGTGTTATTTATTGCCATTTTTGTAGTCATGTCAGAGTTAGAATAAAATTTTATTATACATACACCCTCAAGGAGAAACTACATCCTGAACCTTGAACATATACTTTTCTGAACTGATTGAATGAGAATACATTGACTTTTATTTACGACAGATGACACAGACCTTGTCATAACACATTTTGCCAAAGCTGATCATCATCATCTCTCAGTGAAAAGGCTATTGACACTGGTACTGTTGACAAAGTATGGATAAGATACATTTTCTTATGAAGGGATGATAAAAAAGTGTAATAATGCCTGTGAAGACTTAAGTGTTGTGTGGGACGTGCATGTTGTAAATCTTGCGACACATGCAAACACTTGTGCAGGCATGCACATACACATGCAGTAATTCCACACATTGGGGAGCGAGCAGCTACACGCTGCAGGACTTCTCATCCTTATTTAATGGGGTCGCTGGTGTGTCCTTGGAGACAAGGTGGGCTGTGATGTAATAAGTCATTTGGCCTGAGCAGAGACGGTAAATGAAATAATCTCCAGGATGAATGACACTATGAACCCATGATGCTTCACCGCAGGGCAGATTATTAGGACTTCAAGAATCTTCCGTCCTCACTCACTGTGATGTTGGTGTTAAATTTTATAAAAGATCATTTCTATCAAACCATAGTGCTTTGATTTTTGAGTATAGCATGATGCAATTGTGTGAGGAATCCAATCTTTATTCATGAGACCCATTAAAAAGAGTTGTACATGGAGTTAATACTGTTCAAAGGAACAAATAGGTAGGAGCATCAGAGTGCAATCATGATGCATCACACCATAAACACTATTAAAAACAACAACAACAAAACAAACAAACAAATGATTAGCTGAAGTTAAAACTTAAGTAGCAATGATGAGTTTTAAAGATTTTGCTTTAAAAACAGGCAGACTTGGGGTCAGCCTAATATGAAAGGAACTCATTTCACAGTTGGGATATGTATCAAGGAAATGAAATAGCAACTGGTCAGTGGATCTTATCAATGTTAAGAGGACATATGTTTTTAAGAGGTCTACAACATACTTTGGTGTTAATTCATTAAGCGATTTAGCAACATACAATACCATTTTAACCCATAATAACCTAAACATCCACTATTAAACACAACTACTGATGTAAAATGTTTAATACCACTTTTCATGCTCATCAGATATTTGGACGTAGTGAACATGGAAACACTGTCATCTTCTACAACAATGATTCACCAGTATAATCCATGGAGTTGGATCAATGACAGTGGACGGAGAAACTTTGTTTATGTTTAGTTATTGATATATTTGCTGATGAAGTCACTTTTTCTTATGTTTTCTCCGTTTCTGATATAATAACCCTCAACTTTAATCTGAGTGTTTGTGCATATCTATATGATCAGTGAGTTAAATATGGGAAAATACCAGATTTTCACTGGGAAAAAATGCAAAATAAATGGTGAAAAATAATTTAAGAATGGTTAAATAGAGAGAAAAAATTAATTTGTGAACAGTCATAAAAGTAGCACAGAGTCATTATGGGTTAAAGTTAATAGAATAGAAGCACATGGAGCCAGAGAAGACATAAACAAGAACATATACCATGAAGTAAGGGAAGAAAACAAGTGGTGCCAGTATAAAACCTTGGGGGATTCCACATAGGAGTGATACTGAAAGTAAAGCTACAAGAACTCACAAAAAGTATAGTTTTTCACACCTAAAGTCATCCTCATGAGTAGATATACATATTTATAGAAGGCAATTGTGATTTATACATGAAAATGGATTCATATGAACTAAATAAAATCATAATTTAATAACATCATGCCATTCATTGTTGACTAGCATAGACCAGGAGAGAATTACAAAATAAAAGCTTCAAGTTTTTATTATCTTCGAAATAATTTTTAATCTTTCATTTTCTAATGATGTGATACCATGGGTATCAAGTGAAACAGGGTGTGAACATTGAATATAATACAAGCACATAATTCAATGTACTGACCTTTAAGCCTGTTACTAAAAGTACAAGTGCACAACCCTCATAGACATTGTAATATTTAGCTCCAACATTCATTTACTGAATATCTAAACCTTTTGGAAACATATTTACTCAATGTGGTTTGCACGAGGGACAGTGTAACCTCGCTTTGACACGTTCACCCCATCACCAAATGGGAGAACATCCGTCTCCAAGTCAACTAGTAAATCATCTCCATGTGATTAGTATTTAAAATTGAATAATACAATATACACATTGGCCAATAAAGACCCAAACATCCATTATCCACCAAAACCTTCTACTGATCTAAACAGTTTAAGTCCTGTTGATCCACTAATTCTATCAATACCTGTAAATAATTGGTGTCAAATAGTTTTTCATATTTTCATGGTCATCAGATGTGACTCAATTAGACATTCAGAGGCTCTGTAGTTACCGTGGAAACGCCAGCATTTTCTGCAGTATTGATTCTAGTAAAACGTATGTGGACAGTGGATGGACATACTGGGTTTATGTTCAGTTAATGATAGATTTTACTGAAAAAGTAATGTTTTCTTCCATTTTTTGTGTTTTTCAGATAATAATCCTCAACTTTTATGAACATGTACATAATGAGTGAATTCAATGTTTGGAAAATACCCGGTTTTCACTGAAAACAACCCAAAATGCAGAAGATAATATTACAATAAATCATTTTAAACCACTTAAGGACAGTTAAATATCGAGAAAAATTAATCGTCGACAAATGTCACACTGGGTCCTAATGGGTTAAAGTAGTGTAGATTTAGCATCCCCTCGACCTTTTTCTCAGCATATGCATTGAGCGCCAACTCATAACAACAGTGTATCAGTATACCCGTTCATCTGACACAGTATTACAAGGATATTTGAGGCATCAGTCTCTTTCATGTACTGTATGTGGATGTCAAGGGGTAAGTCGAGCCCTGGTTCATCAGTAATGTGAGATTGTGCTCTCAGATCGCTAAATGCAGCCTTTATTGTTGCCCCTTTTCTAATTTCCAGTGCTCATATTTCACCTCACAGCTGCTTGGCCGCACATATTTTTAGCTCCGAGCTCCATTTTGTATCGATTGTATCTGCTCTTGTGTCTGTGTGGGTAACTTGGAGGTTAGCCACATTCCTCTGAAGCCTTCATTGTCCTTGAGGGTGCCATGTCATTATTGTGCTCCTATCAAAGCTTTCTATCCCTACTCCGAGTCGGAGATCATGTCAGAGATGTGCAAAGCATGTATAATTTTCCTAATTAGCAGACATCATATGCATTTCTGTAGCAATGAATCATCACAGAAACAGTTTTATGTCGGATGCAGAGTAAGACTACACAGGATGCAGATGTGCTGATGATGTTCACGTTTGATTCCCAGTGGTACGGCGATGGTGTCGCAGATTTACCAGATAATTTCTCTCCTCCCGTGTTTGCGTTTCCCTCTCTCCCTCATGCCATCACCCCATTTGCATCCCAAGCTGTCCCATCATTTCTCGTAATCTCTAATGCGATTCTTTTTCGGCTCTCAAATTTCTCTCTCCCCTTTGCCATTGAATCCGAGAAAGAACCTCGCCGTGCCAGGCTAAATTATAAACGGCACAGAGGAGTTGGAAACACATGAGTTGACCTCAAAACGAGCCAAGAGATAAAACAATCACTCCTTTATTCCAACTTCCACTTTCCTCCTTTCTCTGGTCTCTGTTTTCAGGTGAGCTATAGCACTAATAGCCTAATTTTTTCCACATGCTCTCTTGTGTTTGTGCTTCGTCCCATGTGCTGTGTAGTGTTTGTATGCATGCTCATTATCCACAAGGATCTATCCACCATGACCTCTTCGCTCGCCTATTGATTTTCATCCCGCTGTTGTCCGTCCGTCTCACCAACATCCATCCATCCATGTTTACGCACAAAAGAGCAACTTTAAATGCTATGTTTTCTACGAAGCCTCACTTCTACGGCAGTAGCTCAGAACAAGGAGGCCATTGAGTGGCGCCGTAAGAGGAGGGGCAGCCGGGCAGCGCTGGCATTCAGTGTGGCATTTGACAGGGGGCTGATCAAAGCCTGTGACACTCGGTATGAAACACTGGCTGCAGAATGGGGGCTAATGGGAGGTAAGCATGGCGGAACTCAACCAAGCATTTGTAATGTCAAGACTGTTTTGGGCGTTGAACAAAACCTTTTTTCATTTCCTAATGTGGCTCTTTTTACATAACATAGAAGCTGGTGGATGCATGGCAGGCACTCCTTCATTAAACCTCTCAGTAGTTGGTGAGCTCTGCTGCTTAATTCAAAGAAATCACACTGTGGCGCTTAAAACTGACGCAATTAGCCAAATTGGCC
>JAPSES010000069.1:3941282-3957083 GCA_029822895.1 Maxillicosta whitleyi | reverse complement strand
AAAAATATTATGAACCTTATTGTGGCACTATGTAAGAATTATGTGCTAAAAAAAAAAAAAAAAAAAGTGACAGTGACAGTGAATATCTCCTGGAATCAGAACTGAACATGGTGCAGTCACATTGCAGTGTACATATGTAATGTCACAGCAAATGTTAAATAATCTTTCAAAGATTTCCGATGATATTTATTGTTTGATATTAAAAAAAAAAAAAAGATAGTGATGATGTGAAAGTCGGAACACTGTGTGTCTTATGCAGCATATATTAATTATAGCTGATCCCAGGTCTGGTCTAGTGATCAGTCTATGAAGAAAAAAAAAAAACACTGATGAATTTATCTAACATGTGTTTTTGTGGTGGCAGTTTACAGAATGCTGGTGTGATTCATCCACCTCCACTCAACTGCTTTTACTTTTCTCTGTGAAGTACTTTTTCAGTCAGAACAAATAATTACCAGCTGCTATGAGTTATGGGTTTAATGCAGAATCGGAATCACGTATGTAAGCATTAACAAAGACACTCATAGTCAGATGCATCGACTCACAAAACCAACAGTGTTTGTACAATAGGAGACCTTTGACGGACAATGCCTGCAATGATGCACCACAGACTGTAATTGCAGCCATTTTCTCCTCACCGCTGGATGCCTATTTACCTGGTGAAGGTAGTTTAGAGCTCCTTTTATGTGACTGTCCTGAGCAGGGATGTGGATGTGGGTAGACAGCTGTCACTTGTGTGGTAGGCTCTAGATCTGCTTCATGGAAAATGTGTCCGACATTCAAACATAAACAGTGGTAGATTAGATATTACATGTTCTTAAGCTGCTGTATGTAAATAATCAGATAAAACATGTCACATTCATGTGAAATTCTCATTCGTCTATATAGGTCAGGTCAAGCGGGCTCTGTCATGTAACTTAAATGCATGTATTTTACATACATTAAGTAGGTTTTTATAAACACTTCAACATTATATAGAACAAAATTTGGGGAATGCAATTTTTACGTGAAAAAAGTTAAATTACAGTTTGGTGACGTGGACTTGAAATAGACATAAATTTTATTAGCTTTACACAAACATTCAAAACATGAGGTTCTTGACAGAAATATACCAAGTAGAAGAAAACCTTCTAGATATTATGTTCAAATACACTGAAAATACATGTTGGAGTAAGATGTTTGGAAGCGGGAACCACAGTGGTGCAGTGGATTCACAGCAAAAAGGTCCTGGGTTTGATTCCAGCACCAGTTGATAAGGGTGGGGCCTTTTTATGTGGAGTTGACATGTTCCCCTCATGTCTGTGTGGCTTCTCTCCAGGTACTCCAGCTTCCTCCCACCATCCAAACACATGCACTGATAGATTAATTGGTTAAACTAAATTGTCCATAGGTGTGAATGTGAGTGATTGTTTGTCTCTATATGTTTGTGATGAACTGGTAACATGTCCAGGGTGCAGGGATGGAGGAAGTACTGAAGTAAAAGTACCAATACCCTGCAACATATTTACTCATGTAAAAGTAGAAGTACTACATTAAGAATTTTAATCAAGTAAAAGTACTAAGTACTTCCTTTAAAATGTTCTTTAAAGTATAAAAGTAAAGTACTCACACAATGTCAGTCTGTGGACTGTGTCATTATGATACAGAATGTAGACATACTTATTTATGCCTCTGCCAATGTCACTGCTCAGTGTCACAAGAATATTATGTGGATTGAACAGATTGGTGTCAACATTATGTGTGCGATTTTTCATGCAAGATTTAGATGAAAAATTTTTTTAAAAAATCAGACAAAAATATGTTAATATAATGTAATGAGTAACAGCATCAATTTATAAAATGTAAGGAGTAGAAAGTACCGATAACTGCCACAAAATGTAATGAAGTAAAAGTAAAAGTATGCATCATTATTTTTACTTAAGTAAAGTACAAATACAAAAAAAAAAAAACTACTTAAGTACAGTAACAAAGTAAAAATGTTTTGTTCCACCACTGCCAGGGTGTACCCCGCCTTCACTGATAAGTAGCTGGGATAGGCTCCAAGCGACCCCCATGACCCTAGTGAGGATAAAGCGGGTTCAGAAAATGATTGAATATTGAAAAGTCTCTGTTTTAGTGACATGAAAAAGTGATAACACATGGACAGGCTGCCATAGTAACACATGGAGGACTCTTTATTATTGCATGCATCACTAAAAATGTATGAAAATATCATTACTTTCTGAAAGTTTCACTCAAATATCTGAATTATAAGGAACTTGAAAATCAAAAATTGGTATTTTCGTGGTAATATAAATAAATATCAATGATATTCACAAAATAAAGAAAGTCTTATACTTGAAACTTAACAATCATCCATATAATCAGCAGATTGAATATATTTTTGGATTTTTTTAGATATAGTCTTTAGTGTCAATTTCGTGCTATATTTGTATGTTTGAGGCATGGCTACAGTTGTAACTGGTATTTTAAAAAGGTCAACAGTTTCATAAAATAGAGATATTTCGCTGAAAAATGAGCCCACTTCATGAATGATCTGTGCAAATTTACTTTTTCACATTGACATTCACTTTTGCTTGATCTGACCTATATGCCATATGTGCACTGGGCTGCTTTTCTTACTCATAGAACAAGCTTTGTGTGACATTTGCATACTTTCCCTGTGTTTGTATGAGCTGTATAGGTGGGTAATGGACTCTGCACATAGATGTATGCTTACAATTTCCAAGCGCTGCTCAGGTGACGTGTACACATTTGCATTTCTGCCCTCTGTGCAGTGTGTATACTGATATGGCATGTACAGTATTTAACCTCCCAAAGCTGTAAGTGACAAGAAAACAAAGTATAAATGGACCACTGAACTTCAAACCAACTGACAGCGATGTCATTCAAATACATTTTTTTTTTCTCCAGACCTTAGTCACATGCTCCCATGCCCACGCCCTCTCCCTCTCTACACCAGTTGCCCAAAGAGATCATCCCTGGCACCATTACGTCAAGATATGATTTGTGCATGTGTGTGTATATATGTGCCATAGGGCAAAGGTCGGTACAAGAGGCACGGTGAGGCTGTCCTACTGACATGGTTGACACTGTTACAGCATGTGCGCTTCACTTGGATCAAAGGGTAACTGATTTGGAAAACCTCTAGTCTCTGAAACTAATTTAAAATGATCAGTAGTGTGAATCCCGGCAGCTGGCTGCTTCCTTCGTAGCAGCTGGCGACACGACTGAAGAGGGCACGGTGAGGTGGAAGGGTGTTGTTTGGTGAGGGCTCTTTGTTTTGGAGGCAACTTTGAAGCATGACAGCAGTGTAAACAAACAGTTTGATGGATGGAGGCATTTTGCGAAGTGCCCAGAGTGTGAGGTGACAATGAATGGCTCGGTCTATTTTTGAAGTTTGTTTTTGCCTCAGTCAAAAAGTTTGTCGTTGCTCGCTTACGGAAGCTGGAAGGAGATGGAGAAGGGAAGGGAAAGCGTGTTATTAAGAAGAGCTACATTTGGAAAGCAATAATAAACAGAGGACAAAGGTGATCAAGTTTATGATGCGTGTCATAAAACTAGTGAATAGTTAGTGACGTAAGTAGTGTTTAGAAAATAAAATGACTAACTATTATTTTATAGTTACAATTTGAGTATGTGGTTATCAGAATACAGAGATATAATTGAAATCAATATATGATTAAGCTGTCATTATACTTTATGAAATTTAGCAGTTAGCGCTTATTAATTAACCCATTTCAACCTTTGTATGTTATTAGACATCGTCATCTCCCTCCTCTTCTGTTACCATAAAATATTTGAGCAGCACTTTTTAAAAAATAAGATATATCTTTGGTCTATCCACCTCTTTCCAACCAATTGCAATAACTGTTTTGGCCAACAGCAGGTCTATATCTAAAAATAAATGACAATTCTGTCTTATGTTAAAGTTAGCTGGGTAGATACCCGATTAAAAAAAAAAAAAGTTTTAGTTCTAAATGTAGTTTTATCTCTGATATTTCTTCAGTGCACTGTTTGACTTCTTCCCAGAATTTCTTTATTTGAGAACACTGCCACAAACAATAGAGAATCATTCCCTTTTCCTTGTCACATTTTATGCAAACATCCGGAATGGCACTATTGAATTTAACTGGAGTCATAGAAGAACACATTATTTTCATTTCTTTTTGTAAGGTCACTGTAACTGTGACAATCATTGTGTCATACTGTATTCTGTGATAGAAGAAAACCATGACGTTTTCTGAGATAGATATCATGGTGTGGAAATCTTACACTATTGCATGCATTTCGAACACATGCCGTGTTGTTCAATTCCACAGGAAATTTACATCATTGTTGTTTATGTTTAGTCTTTATTACTTATTTCATATTATAGGAAAAGTGAACAAAAATTGCTTGGACTGGTACAGCGACTGGATAGCTTTGGTGCGGAAGGTTGGTAGGTCAAATCCCAGGTGGGCCTTTGAGCAAAGCCCTTTACACTACACATGCCTGTATCTTGTAAGTCTCTTTGAATAAAAACATCTGCCAAATGTAATTTAATACTTGGAAGAAGTACAGGGGATTCTTGAATTATTATTTTTTTTATTAATACATTAAATAAGTCATCATGTACCAAATACAATAAATAAATAAATAGATAATAAGAATTAATACTGGAATATGAAAAACAATAAAAACATTCATACTATAGTTTTATTTTCAATCTTCTTTTTTAAAATGTGGTAACATTTTAAGGATATTTCTATATTATATTATTCAAATTACGTTTATGTGAGTAGCTAAGTAATTATTCTTTTGTTGATAAAAGGTTAATTTATTAATTATTAACCAATTTGTTTATTTTTCTTATCGATGAAAGAGGGAACTTTTCATTTTATATTTTGCACACAAAATTTGCTTTTTTAAAAAAAACAAACATTACAGTTAATTATATGTTGTTTGTTTATAAACGTTTGAAAATACAGTTGCAGAAAAATGATTAGACCATCAAAACTCATCAAAAACAATGGTTATTCAATCAAATACTAACTCCTGTGTGTATCATGTGACTAAAACAGACAGAAAAGAAAACATGGAATGAATAAAACCACTGTTTTTGTCAGTGCAATAACATAGATATTGATTTAAGAACTGAAGTGATTCTGTTTTTTTTTTAATCAAGAAAACATGGAAAATCGATAGACATCAGCTTTGAAATTAAACTATTATGAGCTATTTTTGTTTTTATTCTTATATTTGTTCAAACAAATGTTCCTTTAGTTGTACCAGGCATTAAAGAAAGAAAGTGAAGAAAATAAAGATGGTCTAATAACTTTTTCTTCCATTGTATAAACAGACACCTTTGCCACAGGAACAAATTTTGCTTTGCTTTTTTTTTTTTTTTAAATCAAAAATACTGAAGTGACAGTTGGGATACTTGGATAAGAAAGTATATTTCAGGGGATACTCCACTGATGATCAGCTGTAAAGCAAGAAATTGCACTTCAACTAAACAGAAAATAGTCTTCTATGGAAATGGAAATTGACATAGTTGTGTGTTTGTGTTTTGCTGTTGAAAATAAAAGGTCAAGGAACAGGTTCTTTCATCATTTGCTGAACAAAACATCACACTGCTTTGTGATTACATATCACTAAATAAAGTCCTGTCATCAGTATACCCCAGGTAGCAGATGTAGGACAATACATCAGTGTATTCTCTAGTGAAAAAACATTTTATAACTAACCCTTCCCCCCCAAAACCGGTCATGAATACAGTAGAACTTCCTCACAGACTGGACCTATGTGGACAGAAATGAATATAGTTGACTGAAGCTGATGCTGATTACAGTCACGAACAAGCGTATACTTGTATTTGCCTCCATCCGGATTCTCATTCACCACCGTCAGTTTGCCATTTGATATTGGTTCACCTCGTTGACTTCAGAGGACAGAAGCTAAATAAAGGAAAGGTTAATGTGCTGTTCTCATTTTAAGTATGCATCAGCCACTCCATGATACCATATCTGTTTCCAAAACAGGTACAGCCATTAGCTATTGGGAGTCATGCGCTGTTAGCACAGTGTGCATACATGTGTTTGTGTGTGCGTGCGTGACTCACTTGATAAGGCAGCAGAAGACCTGACATGGACCTGTCGCCTCACACACAAACGCTTACATACACACACCGGCTGGACTGAGTGAGGTAGGAGAGGGGGGATGTCTGGAAACGCTGCAGCCGAACAGCAGGGTTTATGGCCTGTGAATGTGGTACATTGTGTCTGCTCCAACCAGATGCACCGCAGGGCAAAGTATGTGTAAGTCCCCAGTTTGAGATAAAGACTTGTGTAAAGAACCATATATCTGGAATGGGTTTATTCATGAGAACCTTCTTCAAGCATACTTCTTCCAGGAAAGAACAGTCATAAATAATTTGTTTGATTCAGCTAAAATAGGATTAATACTTATACTACACTCACTAAAATGTATTGCCTCAGTTTGTTTTTTTTTTAAATTTTATTATTAAGCGAACAGTACATGACGAAACATGTAAAAGACATGACACCAAATAAGATGAAAGAAAAACAGATACTAACTACATATTCATCATTATACATTAGTGTGTGTGTGTGTGTGTGTGTGTGTGAGTGAGAGAGAGAGAGAGAGAGAGAGAGAAATCAAAGGAGTTGGTAACGACAATAAATGATAATATAAAGGAAGAAATACAAGAGAAAAAAAATCCTTATCATTAACAACAGTAGTAATAATGATTATATTAACATAATAACTCATAATGAACATAAATACATCACTTAATAACCAATAATAATAATAATAATAATAACAGCTGGATAAAGAGTATCGATATAATTGATAATGTTGTGGTTGTACAGGGGATGCATTTTATAGAGACAAATATCAATGGACATTGGTTTTCAGGCAATTTGAGAACAAAATAAAGAGAAAATGAATTAATAAAATAAAAATGAATAAATAAATAAATGAATAAATGAATGAATAAATAAAAATGTGTGTGGGTGTAGTGGGGTTAGGAAATCAATTTTAAAAATAAAAAATACAATAATAATAACATTTTTAATGTTTTTTTTACATGAGGGTGATTTTTTTTTTTTTTTTTTTTTTTTGTAGTTGCATCCCTTACTGAACTGTATGCTAACTGTACTTTTTAGACATGTCCTGTGAAATAAAAAAAATAAAAAATAAATAAAGTATTTTAACAAGTCATGTCAAGTCAGTCACCCACAGTTGATTACTCTCAGATGATATCAGGGTAAGTCAGAGGCACACTGTTCTTGTTCTTATCTTTTTGTGTAACTCTGTTCAGGCCCTTAGCCAAAAGAACAGGGAGTGGATTTCATGTGTAGACGATGTTGACGTAGATGTGGAATATGGACTGACAGAGCGCTTATCTTTATGGATAATAATCAATATCATAATTTAAGTTACATGCTGATGATGAATTTTTGACATGTATGAATACGTTTGTAAGACAAAGTGTACAATTTATATTATTTTATACTAATTTAATGTATTTTCGCAATGTGTTAATGTATTTATTACAATGTTCTTGACTGTAAAAAGCCAGATTTTTTTTTTAAAATATTCAACAATAATCTGCCATATTGAGTAACAGGCAATTTAGTGTTATCATTAAAATATGTATAAGCTTAGAAGAGGACTTGCTAGGTGTTAGTCACATGTATATGATGGAGAACCCATTATTACAGCAGATTGTAGGTCACTTTGGCCTTATACGTCTTTTTATTAAATGGATCCGAGTGATATACTTTAATTATGATCATAATAGAGAAGCTACAAGATCTAATTTGCTTGCTGTGACAGGTTGGGTGATAATGAGATGAATTATTTTGTAGAAAAGCACAACCAGAACATTTCAAGATAACACTGGGGGTTTCTAAAGCTAAAAAAAACAGCATTTAATTTGAAGGTAGATGAGATTTCTGCTGGTGCATGACTACTTTAGCTCTACTGATTAGTAAACACTCACACATGTCTGAAATACACACATATGGTAGGTACAGATGGATGTGAATACATATTTGGGGAATGTGAGACGAGACCTGGCCTGCTGAGAGATGTATGGATATGTGTGTGTGTGTGTGTGTGTGTGTATCAGTGTGTGTATCAGTGTGTGGGCAGCAAAACATACAGATTCAACAAAGTATTTTCCCACAGCTATGAATACAGACGAGCCACCCCCTCCCCTCCATAAGGCACAACAGTGGGGTTGTTACTCCCCTCTCTGTTTCGATCATCCTTAGTCCTCCTCCTCTGTTGTCTTACTCTATCTTTCCTTTAATCTATCAGGCACACTTCTCAGCAGACAGCCCCTGCTGTTTACTTTTAATTTCTCTCTGTGAATCCTAATTGCACGCTGTGTCTTTCCAGGGTCAGTTCTAATCAGAATTATGATAAGTGCTTCAGACTCCCCAGATTCCCCATCCGAATCGCCTCCAGTGTTTTTTGTGAAGGACTTCGTTGTTGTCAGTAGGTGGTCTCCAGTTTGCTGACTTTGCTTTCCAAACAAGCAGAATTCATTTCTAAAGAATTTGCATTGACTTCTTTGAGTGTGCCTCCAATACTGGCTCTTTTTCATTTCTCTTCCCTGTTGGCGCTCAGAGGTCACCTCTGGGCCTCGGCACAACTGTCTCCTCTTCCTTCCTTCTTCTTTCATATCCCCCCACCTGTCCTTTATACCTCTACACTTCCCCTCCATCCTACGCCGTTTCTACTCTGGCACCTCTGTAGTCTTTCAACCTGCAGCCTATTGCTTCTCCAACACCTCCGAGTGTCTCTGGGCTTGTTCACACTAAGCACTTATACATGTCTCAAGTGATCCAGTCGCAAGGAAACAACTCCGTACATGTGTGAAAGTCGTCACGCTAGGACCATATTTCTCAGGCCACATTTAGGCGACCAAGGACATGAGACACAAATATAGGATATACTTTAATGCATAACCTACATTTGCCTACTTACAATCTAAATATAGTACTGTATTGTATAATATGATGGAAATTACAATTCTTAAAAGAAAGATAGAAAGTTTGGGACTAGCTACCATTAACATATTGGTTAACGGTAGCCTGTTAGCTTTTACTTAGTAGTTTTCATCCTCAACACCAAAACCATGAGAGTTTGGCAGAATGACTCACCCTCTAGTGGTCACATTTATTATTTTTATTTAATCTAAATTAATAAGGAAAAAAACGCATTGAAATTCTACTTAAAAACCTTAAGGGTTAACTCCTTTTTTCACGTAGAAGGGAGTGTTCTCTGGTTTCTACTGTTTGCCTCTTCTAATACACACACAGTACATAACATTAGCATTAGCATATAGCACACATTAGCCAATGAGTTTCCATTGAATACACTTGGGGGGCAATCCCTTCATCAGCACCCTGGTCAAGAGCATCAGCAGGAGCGTTAGTTGTTCTCAAATCAACTCAACACAGAAATGTTTCGGTCTGACTGAGAGACAAACCCAAACCTTGTTTATACGAGGCAAAAACACTAACTACTACACCACCATGTACCCCATGATATTCTAAGATGGGTGTGTGCATCTTTTTTAGAATAAAATATGATGTATGCGAAGAGTTACATGAAATGATCAACATTTACGGGATTTAATTTCAATGAACATTTAATACTATTGTTGAGGATAAGGGTGGTGGTGTTACATTCATAACAAAACACCTTTGAAAATACAGTTTAGTGTTAAATGACCATAGTTTCTGTGGGGAGGGGTTAGTAATGTAAACACTTCTCACTTTGTGGGTACAATACTGGGCTGGCCAGGTGCTCCGTGTTCTCTATTTTGAATTGCAAATCTGTTTCTGACGTTTTAGGGTCATCCATATATTTACATGACCACACAAAAGACCTTCCACCCCCAGTCACACCCCCTGTACAATACATGCTCCTTTTTTTCAAAGCGAACTCTGCATTAACGCATAGACCCAAACAACCACCACCAACCAAAATCATTGACTGATCTAAAATGTTATAACTTTGAAACCACTAATCTTATCAATACATTGTCAATAATTGGTGTAAAATACAGTTCATCATCTTTTCATGGTCATCAGATATGACCCATTTGGACATTCAGAGGCTCCGTAGTGAATATGGAAACACCATCATCTTCTACAATTGATTCAAAAGTAAAACCAATGAAGTTTGATAAACGTGGATGGACACACTTTGTTTTATGTTCAGTTGTACTTTCAGTCATCTCTGTTATTTTAATAAAATAACCTCAGCCTTTAATACAAGCTTTTGGAAAATACATGATTTTCACAAAAAAAAAGGAAAATATAGAAGATAACATTACAATAAATGGTGATAAATCACTTAAGAAAGGTAAAATATATAAGAAAAATTCATTTGAGAAATGACACACAAGTACCACTGGGTCCTTATTGGTTAAAAACTGCAAAATGATTGGGATGGGAGAAGAGTGTGGAATAAAAAATGTAGAGTAATCAAGATGATGTCATGACTAAAACATGTAGAATGATGTCCCAGATGAAGCAGAGGTACCTTTGGACCTTTCGCTTATTCTTCCATCAACTATCCATGTCTCATTATGAAATTGATTCTCCACGTCCTTGAGGCACGAGAGATGTTGGTTTATCATTTGTGACGGTTTATGTGCAAAGAAGCCTGGGGGGTGGGGGGTGGATGTGCCTGTATTCAGATAGGCAGAGAGAGCAAATAAAGATCATATTGACTACCTTTCTGCCTTTATAGTCGCTGTTATATGGAGCAACAAAATCCACTGAAATGTGGGATGAAGTGGCTCTAAGAAGAACTCATGTGATAACCTAATAATGAGAACAGAGTGTACTGTACTGAGACTTAAAATAGCATAAATGACTTATACTGCCCTTTTCACTCATGTGGATGTTGTGTGTCTGTTTATGTTTTTGTTAAACATGCTTTAAGGTTTAAGACAGACTACAAGAAAAAAAAAAAACAAGACATAGAAGAAAGTAGAAAAGACACAAGAAAGTAAAGTATAGCAGAAGTGATAAAAGGGAAATTTAATTTGCATTAATATTTAACTTAAGCAGTCCTTGAGAAACTGAAAAACAAAGCACAGGGCATGTACCATGAAATATCTAAAAGGCCTTTCTAGATAGGGCACCCTTCATTTGTGTGGCTCATCGAATTACACAAAAGGATCAGTGAAGCTGGATGCACACTGATATTTTCTGTTTTCCGAAAATGACCAGAGATCAATAATAAGCCATTTTTCACAGCTTAGATTTGTTTACATTCGGATGTTTTTCATGCATTTCAACCTTGTTTTCTCTTTTTGGAGATGGGAAAAGGATCTATTGATGTTGCTCTAGTGGGCTGTCATTGAATGAATTATGTAACAGCCTTGGTTGGTTATAAAGGCGACTGTGCGGGAGAAAAAGTACTTATAGTGTTGTCATGACAAATGATAACATAACCCCTGCACAGATGCATGTTGCACGACTGACTACAGCCTGCTAATGCATGATATTTAATGAGAAACCACAGACTGTCAAAGATTAAAGTACAAGAACAGTAAAAACACAGCCACGCATAAAAGTTACTTAATAACATTTTACACCAGGGCACTGACAATAGTTTCACCGAAGCACTAACTGATTCAAAACAGTTTTTCCATCATAATGAATTTAAAGGACACTGGATCATACATTATCTTTACTATTCAGTAATGTGATTTTGCTAATACTATGAAATTTGTGTTTTCATAGGTTTTTCAAGCATAATTGAAGGACCATTACTGACTTAAAACGGATGTAATTAGCACATAAATCTACCACTCTTTTGTTTATTTTGTACTCTTTAAGCACCTACACTATTTCTTCTCCCTTTCCTCTCTGTCTCCTTCACTGCATGTCTCATCTGCTACCTCATTTACTCTTCAAAGAGAGAGCAAAGCATCTGTCTATTACGAAGAGCCCAGGGCGCTGTGCAGAGTTGTGTTAAGTAATAACAACCAGTGACGTCAAAGGCTCTCCGTCTGAGCTGGAAAGAGGGAGGGCAAGAGGGGAAAAAAAGGGATAAAAGCAAAGGGAGGAGGGGAGGCAGACATGGAAGCAGTAGAGTGTGAGTTCTCTTTGACTTGTGTGTCAGTTGTTGTTGTTGTTGTTATATGTTTATGTGTCACTACTGTATTGTACTGAAAACAAACACTGTGCAGCATCTTACCCTTTAATTACAAGCTGTGGAATATTGACATGATTTATGTTCTGGCTTTGTCAAAGGCTAATACATAATTATTGCAACCATTTCCCCCAGCAAATTATTGTCCTTTTACAACTGACTCAGGGAAAAAAAAAAGCAGCAGCAATGCAGTCCATTATATCCCATCCCATAGTTACCACTAACCACATTATCATATAGGAGGTTGCATGTTTATATCACAGGCCGGGAGGAGGAGGACGAGGACAGCTCATCCCCTGTTGTCAGGGTGAGATCAAGAGATGTTATGTTAAGATCGTGAGAACACGAGGCTTATGCAATAAAAACTGAATGCAAATGGGCTAAAAATGGGATTCTTCAATTTAGCTAGTTCCTGTTGAAGATGGTGTTGTTTTCCCTCAGCATATGCACGCCTTAAAACAGCTCCACTCAGCCCTCATGTGTCAGATTCACTTAAAACCTGGGGGGGGGAAGCTTATACTCAATTTATTGTACCATCCATGTTCTCGTCCCTACACTTAAAGCACAGACACAACTGAAGACTAGCTGATGGATTACAGATCTTAGGATGTTACTCTCATAAGTGCAAGTGACAGAAGTGGCAGTGAGTGGAGGACGAATTAGAGGATTACACCCTAAGACAATATAGCAGTATTAACATGGCTCATTATGGCTGCTGACCTTCTTCAGTCAGGTGACCGCCTTCACATGTACAAATTAGCTAAGACTGAAAAAGCACATTCTGTAAACTACTGTAAACTACCGTAGAAATCTGCACCAAAAGAACGCCTATATGGCTTTGGTCCTAGACGTCATGTGACACTGGATTGCACCGGGCTGTTTACAGTGAAAACAACCCAGAAGACCTTGCCAAGACTGTGGAACTCACAGTGTTGTTGGCAGCCACCTTACCCTCCCACCCACTTCCATTGTGAATCAGAGTCCACAAGACGATGTAGAACCACATAATCTCTCCTCTATTCTTCCCCTGCCTGATCTATCATTGTTGCAACGTATTTGATCCTCACAGCACTTTCCACTGGAGCCCTTTCACACACATTTTACAGCTCACATGACTCCACTTGGCAAACCTAAGTGCCTAAAGAATGTCTAAAAGTCCACTCTGTCAGCAAAGGAAATACACAGTCCAGCAGCTTTTCCTTTTTCATTACAACCACGGCTGCTGTGATGACAAAAGTACAGCTGTCAAACAAAATCACATCATACAAAGAGACGTGAATAGGAGAGAAAAGCTTCAAAGCAACAGGAGAAATACTGAAAATGACTGCAGTCGGTGTGGTTAAGGCATGAATGAGTAAAAGTAAATGAAGGCAGCAGAAATGATGCGATTTTTTTTTATTCATCACTGCAGAGTATATATGAAATACTAATACATATTTTCTTTTCGGTGCAGACGTTAAGATTGAGTTACAGTGACATTGTGAAGCAGTGACTTCACATTATGAATATACACCTATGTGTGTTGGTACACTTTAAATTTGGCAACAGCGTGCATTCAGCCGAGCAATGACGTGCGTAGCCTACATCAGCACCTTGGATACGGGCACACCATTCACCGTAGGGCTCCTGCCCCGTTTTGGACCAATCAGCGCTTGTGTTTTCTAGATAGCATTCAGCACCACCCACACTGCTGCCGGCTGTATTGTTCCGCTGTAGGGAATCTCCTCCTAGGCAATATACATTTATCACAAATCCTGCAGGTTTTTTCGGCAGGCTATAGCATGCCCAGTCTAATCGATGACAAAAGGAAATAACCTGATATAAACGCGATCTAAGGTGTCTGGAATAGACATGGCACTGCGTTTTTAAAGGGAAACGACACGTGTTCAGCAGGATTCAGTCTATCAATTAATAATAGCACAGTGTCAGTGTTATTTTCCTGCTCCGACGGTAAAACCAGCTGAAAAAATGGAATGTGAAAGCAACAAACGAGCTCCAATCCGATACGATTATTTATCTCAAGACAAACCACACAGAGCCATGATATCTCTTTATATAATATGTTTGTGCTTTAACATTAATTACTTTTGCCTTTTGCTGTCAGCACAGACCTAGGTTATCTCTGACGCAAGCGCTCATCACAGGCGTCTCTCCCATTTCACAGGATCATATGTCTCTGATTGACAGCTCTGAGCGACCAATCGGTGCGCGGTTCGTAAATCACTCCGAGGGCGGGACTCGTGTTCTCGACCAATCAGAGCCGCCTGTATTGTTTTGACCTCTGAAACCGCATCACCGCCTACCTCGTGCCCATGGCGGAGGAAACCTATAAATAAAGGCAACAGTGTATCAGGAGGGGGACGAAGTTGCAAAACTCCCGAGTAGGAGGGAGCTACTCTGCAAGCCTGCTGAAAAGAGGAAAAAACGCAAAATAACCTTAAAAATAGAAACCGAAGCAAACCGCAAACGCCAATCCTCCGAAATCTACATGTACTGGAATACTTTTTTTGTAATGTTCATAATATATTCTATGTGAAGAAAGTATTTATACTTTTTTTCTATTTGCACTAACTAACGGTACTTCAGAACTACTGAGAATCTTTATTTTTTACAAAAAAAGTAAGTATATTTCAGATGGCTTTCTTTAATAGTCTTGGTATTTGTGACTGAAACGTATTTATTTAGCTTGGTGTCGTACTGTAGCTCTATTCATACTTACTAAGCTGATTTGCTGCGTCAGTCCGTCAAGTTAGGGAGGGGTATATATATATATGTGTGTGTGTGTATTTACAGGAGTGTGTGTGAGATAAACTCTGTATGTCCTTTTCCCCCTTATCTTAGTTTGGGCTGGTTGTGATGTGTCTCTTCTAAATAATGCCAATTCTTACAGGCTCAAAATACGAATGCATTGTATTCTCGCATATTAAATCCGTATTGTAATCCTCATTAGTGTTAACGTATACAGATACGGTACATATGTGTGAAACTGTAATAGTATTTTCAATGAATAACATGATTTAAGACCTGTAGCCATTTCGCAACTTTGAGGAATCTCCTACAAGCATCTGTTTTCAAGGGCAGCTCAACGATGAAAGCGATAAACGTAGTAACTGTCTTCTTTTTTTTTAACGAGAGGGCGAATTCGTGAACTTTTAGGTATTTGAAAATTCCTGACTGTCCACGAACGCATCGTATCTAATAAATAGCGATCTGAGCCCCCCCCCCCTAATTTATTAATTAATTATTATTATTATTTTACACAATTTGATCGTTTTATTTGTTTTTCTACGCTGTGACTGAATCTTTAAGTTCCCTTTTCTGGTGTACATTGGCCAAATACGGGTGTAGTCACGGTGGCTTAATTCGACGTGGGTGATTCACGCATATTAACCGCACTAGTCCCTGCGACTGTAAGTCTGAAAACAACCTAAAGCACTCACGGATATGACATTTCCATAGTTATGTTAAGTATTTTTAACTAAATGCAACAACTAGTCGAATTCATATGTATCCTGCTGTAGCCATCAATCTATTATGTAACTAGATTCTACAGAAGTAGTCCGAGGTTAAAATAATCAATACCCACTTAAAGATTGTATATATATATAT
>JAPSES010000069.1:3906114-3920680 GCA_029822895.1 Maxillicosta whitleyi | reverse complement strand
TTATCAAGAACAGCAAAGTTACAGTAATGGTATGAATGTCAGTGTATTATGGGATGGTGCATAAGTGTCCACTGTGTTGCCTGATATGGAAATAAAACAACAAAACCTATGAATATACAAGAACTGTGGAATAGCTGTCCGCTGTAGTGACTACTATGCATGAAAGGGTTAAACTTGGTTAAAAAAAAAAAAAAAAGGTCAAAAGGCCATAGATGAACACTTTACATTTTGGATCAGAGCCACAAAAAGGAGCTAAACCTGGAAGATATAACATAATATAGAGGTTACTTGATTGAATTATAGGATTGTATTAATGATGAGGTTCTTCTGAGTAAACATAGCAGACTAGAATTAGAAGTCAGAATAGTGAGGGATGTCCTTAAGAGCTTTCGACACAACAACAGTGATTTTTACCACAGTGTCAGCTGCTAGTTATCCTATCCAGTAGCAGCCTGTCAGCTGGCAATCCCCAGCCAAATGTTACCTCCTGAAAATACAGATCTATTTGCTGAAATGAAATTTGAGAACTTGGCTGCTCACTCACAGGGACAGATATTGATTTGAGTCAATATTGAGTGAGAGACTTTGACACTGATTATAGGATGAAGCAATGGTCTTGTGGCTACAACGGTAGATTGGCAGCCTTTTGGGAAAGCATATATGCTGACGAGACAGGTTGTTTTTTTTCTTGTGTTCAGGTTAAAATGCCTGTTTTTCCTGCGTGTTCTCATTAAATACCAAAAAACTTCCTTGTAAATATGGCCGTGTAAATTCCTGCGACATAAATCTAGACTAGTTTTTATGTTCTATGAATATTACACCGTATGTGAAGCAGCTGTCACTGGCTGAGTACCATTGGAGTTGGATCGTTTGTGATTCTCATGCCTACACAAATATTTTTTTCAAAACTTCCTCCCATTTCCTTTGTCATTGTCAGTGCAAGTGCTATCCAGTCCAACAGAAAGTGTGAAAACTTTAAAAACCACAACATGGTTTAAGAGGTTAGAAGCATGTGACATCTCAGGCTTTTACTTCAGCCTCAGCCTTCACCTCCTAACAGTATGTTTGTCCATAAAGAACTGAAATAGATGTGCACTAGCCAAACTATACGAGGACATCTGATGCACTGAGCTAAGAATAAGGACATGAGTCAACAGCGCTGTGCCTAATGTGAGGGGATATGCTCCTGACAGGGACAGCTTTTTACAGGAGACTAGATTTGAGCTGTCTGAGAATAAGCTTTTACTGTTGCTCAGTGTTTTGTCTTCTCATGGCTCAGTGTGTTTTTGGTGTAAGGCTTATGATGCACATACGGTTAAATGTGTTTTTATGTCACTACGTGGCTCATGACATAAGACGTTTCCCATAAATGGTGTTAAAAGTATCCAATTGTGTACCGCTTTCATGGGAAAACATGTCAAAAGGATTTCTAGGATGTTTTGGATAATTGAAAACGACACCTGCTCGTACTTTATTTGTTCAGGTATGTAATACGAGGTGGCGCCTCATCTCATCTTACTAAATTCATCGTGAAAGCATACGCTGGTTTTACTGCTGATTTTTGGGAATGCAGCCTCTGTGTTTGGAGCAGATTTCAGGAAACATTGCACAACATTCTCCTAAAAAGCAGGTCAGGCTCATCTGAGACCATCCACACACCCTGAAGACACACATTGGAGATCCACCACACCCACTTTCCCATGGCTCCTGTCTCCAGTTCAGGTCTCCTTTTCCAGCGACTGATAGGTCAGCAGAGCCTGTGTTCCACTAAAGATAGTAACACACAAATCACTAGCTATCTTATTGTCAAAGCGGGTGAAACACTGGCCTGGGGTATAAAAAGATACAGGACAGGGTTTGGCCTGCTTCTCATTTTCTAATACAGGCACACAAAGGTACACAAACACACAGGAATGCTTACGAAACCCACAAACACACCGACTAACACTCATAAACAACACTTTCTCAAACACTGTGTCTCCTTCTCTTTTTATCTCCTAACCCACATTCCTTATTTCTGTCACTTCTCAGTGGTCAAGAGGGTTTGAGTCGAGGTCTGAGAGAAATCTTAAACGACACAAGTGAAGAGACAGCTTCTCCTCGTAGGCTTGATGTAGGCTGTTGGATATAATCAACCTTATGCAAACAAAAGCCTGCAGGAAATGGAAAAATGCACATGGCACGGGTCCCTGTACATGACTGGGGCTTGTTATTGAGTGAGTCAGTTGTCATGCATTATCTAACCATGCCACATGTGTCACATATGTCACTCAGGCCCTGGGATTTGCAAGGCCTGTGAGGTTATTGAGGTTGATCATCTCATCTCTGTAAAAAAAAAAAAAAAAACATACACAGTGTGCATCAGTAATCAATTTAGTCAGTTTTTACTTTTTATTTTTTTAATGTAGGACTATTTTCTCTGTAACACTTTGAGATTCCATTGAATGAAAAGTGCTTTATAAATACAATTCACTATTTTTTTTTCTTTTTCCCTTGGATTCATTGAATATGTGCATGTTTATGGAGTGCCAGAAGGGACAAAATTAAATAAATAATACATCTATCATGAATTACTTAAATGTGTTGTGAATTAATTCAAATAGCAATCTAAGCTTGTATAATTATTTCACTATTTAATTAATTATTTCATGGTCCCAGTGTTAAGAGGGCCACAATAAATTTATTTTATCTGTCAGCGTGGTTCGTCAACAGACACTAACGTCTGATTGGTTAGCAAGTCACAACCAACCGATCCCAGATAATGGAGCGACGCAGAGCCAGTCAACAGATGGTGGTATTCATCTTTATATTGGTTTGGACATGGTTCTCACCGATAAAAATAAAGAAAAAGAAAGATGCATTCAATTGCAGTATATATGTGTATGTAGTATATCTATAGGCCGATGCCATCTACGACATCAATACAGGAAGTAAACATACATCGCCATGTTGGAAGGGAAGAGTGGAGGCAACAGAAACAGCCTGTGTGTTTAACAGCTGTTTTGTGAGTGATAAGATATTTTGAATAGATTATTAGTGACGGTTTATGGTTTATATATGGTACACTTCAAACTCTGAACGCTGATGACAGGCAACACTATGCAGAGTAACAGGCTGTGATAGATGGGTTTGACACTTAATAAAACATGGGCTGAGTGGGAGCAGGAACATCACGGTCACCTGTTGTGGCTCTTCAGTCGTGGTTCATGGCACAGACACAGAGGTGGTACCGGCATCCTGTGGAGCCAGAACACTGGACGCAGAGGCCGGTCGGTGCCAGCGTTCTGACCCCAGAGCCCTGCCCCACACCTAGCCCCAGGCTCCTCTAAACCTTGACCCAACAACCCCAATATGTACAAAATCATGTATAACCTGTTCCGTTGCATCCCTGTTGTTCACCACTTTTAATGTTTCTAAGTCATGTCCAGCTGACATGTGACCGTAGCTCTACTACTAATACTGGTACTGGTAACTGATGAAGACTTTCTATTAATTAAGGAGACGCCATGTTTTCAAAGTGCGGACTTTAGGCTAAAGCAATGGTCTTCACTAGATCAGTGTTAACCCCCCCCCCCCACACACACACACACACACACACACAGACTTTGATGGGTGATGTTGACAGATCAAATAAATTCAGTATGGCCCTCTTGGCACTGGGACCATGCAATAATTAATTAAATAGTGAAATAATTATATATGCATAGATTGAAATGTAAATTAATTAATGACACATTGAAGTAATTAATGATAGATGTTTTTAATGTTTGTATTTCCAATTTTAATTAATCAATGACACATTTAATTCATTATTGATATTTGTACGTATTTATGTATTTGATTTTGTCCCTCCTGGGGCTCCGTACTTGTTGAGCTACCTCTGACTTTTTATGAAACTCTTCACATTTAAAGATGTGCATTATGAAAATAAGTATGTCCGTTGTGTTCTCCATGATAAAAACATATAAAATGTGTATAATGAGCTAGATTTACTGTGTTAAGGGCCACAGTTTTACACAACAAAGGAGACTTTCATCTTCTTGTTCATGCATATATTTAAAACTGTGTTGCAATTGACTGTGATACATGTAATACTGTATGTTTTCAGTAGTGTAGCGGTTAATATCTATGGAATTGCTAAAAACTGATCATTTCAGATTACCAGTGGTCACCTGTTCTGCTTATATATAATATAATATCCTCATACTGCATGGTGAGAGTTTCAACAGAACATTTGTTAGCCTCATAACATCATTATTAATTGATATTTAGATGTATCTGTATAAAATTAATCGCTAGTGTTAGGAGAGTAAAGTTACACAGATATCACAATTATGACTTGATCAATTATGCTACGAGGCCGTTGTTATTTAAAGAACCTGCACAGGCTTACTCTCACCACAGTTTTTTGCATTTCATATCATCTTTTCCACAGACCGATCAGACAAGTTTCTATTTTAAACAACGACATAAAAAAAAAAAAACCTTAGTGGAATTCTTCAGCTACACATATGCTTGAGAAACAGCAGACGAGCAGCACAGTATTCACATGCACCGTGTGCTGCGTGGTTTTTCTACAGCTGGCTAAGTCAAGACAGGGTGAGTCTGGGGATTTAAAGAGACCAGATCTAAAATGTTCATGCTTCAGAATGACTGATTTCCTCTGTAAAATCATGCAAAGTATTCCAGCAGAGTCCTAGAATATGAAACACAGGTTCGACGATGCCCTTTGGATTAGATTCTAACGTGTGGGAAAGGTATCATAATGTTAGCAGGACAGAACACAAACCTCGTCGTCAGTTCTCTTTCCGTACATGTGTTTTTTTGGCAAAGCTAATGAGTTAATCTGGTTTGTTGGGAGGGAAAACAGATAAGTGAACAGCTGCGCATGATGAACACAATCTCCAGTTTGTTGCTTAAGCCTTGACAGCTAACCTTCCTGCAGCCTGTGACGCAATAACAAAGCACCTGCTACCACATCAATCTTTAAAACCACCCTCCAAATTTTGGGCATACATTTTCTTGCCTCCCCTCCCCCACCCCCTCACTAGGCCTCCGCAGTGAACCTTGCCTCTTTCTTGCTGTCTACTTGTCTCTCTCTCTTCAAATGACATGCTATGCCAAGGATAAGTGATTCGACTGACTCACTAGCAGTGTGGGTTGCCAACTACCACTTTCCACATTCCAATGCACACACACACACACACACACACACACTCAGATACAGAAGTGAAATACAAAGAGTGGCAGAGAAGAGCTAGAATGAAAAATATTCTTATTAAACTGCATATAAATTCCTATTTTAGACCCGCTACCATTAAAAACAAGTCAAAGAATTTATATAAATATACAATATACTCAAGAAGTTCTCTTTGCTGTTCCTCTCTCTGTATATCTGTTTTTCTTTCTGAAACTGCAGTCTGGCAGAAGTGGCTACAAATTAATAATTTGCTCCCCGGAGAGCAGCAGACTGAGTCACTCCTCCAATTACAACTGGTAGAAAGTAAACACAGAAGCACATAAAGGTAGGCAGAGAGATCCCCTGGGGTAAAACACCACCCCCTTTATTTTTTACAAAAAAAGACACAGTAACACATGGCAAATCACACAGGAGTGTACGCATACATGTGAGCACACAACAAACCACGTGGACTCATTTTATATCAGAGACCCACTTCTGCCAGAGAAACAGGGTCACCTTATGAGTACTCCTGCTATTAAAGATGTTTGTGAAGTAAAGTATGATTTTTTATGTTTGCCCAAAAAGATGGAGCTTTTCAACAACTCTGATCTTTCTTGAATTATTCATTATCACTATGTAAAAGTGGCTCACACTTGCAGAGAGTGGTAGTCCTATAGAAAAAGAAAAAAAAAAATAGAGTTATGACTGGTGTTCATGCTGTATTTAGCTAATGCCCTACTATCAAGTACAGATCGAGCCATGGGACACTGGTCACTAGGCCTCATTAGCTCCAAGGGACAAGGTTGTCGCCCTACACGCACACACACTTATACATGCCACGTGACTTGAAGCATGTACTTCTGTGTGTGTGATGCTGAAGGTGGACATTAATCATCTCTATGGAGCAGAAGCGGTCATTTAGTTCGAGGTGACCCAAGGTTATCTGTGCGCTTCCACTGTGGTAAAAGCATTACATCAAACCTTAATACACACACACCTACACACACACACACACACACACACACACATATCAGCGTTCTATTGTTACAGCACCAAGAAAAGTTCCACTAATTGGCTTTTAATAAATGCATAGATGATATCAGTAAAGGCCATTTAAGTCTTATTAGTATTATTAACCTTAATGTGTCCTTCACATGTTGGCCTTTATATTGTATTTGACTTTCAGAGTCATGTTAAAGGATTAAAATACTTGTATTAGCAGAACCACTTGACCTGAAGATGAATAATTTTTAATGTTCGTCCTGTTTAATTAGATCATACAGGGTAAGGCTAGACATGAAACCTGATGCTACATGACAACACAGATTTCGGTGCCACACGAGCATCTGGAAATGTACTGAAAACACTAAGAGTTTTGGTTAGGTTTTAGTTGGATTTATTTAAGTTTGTCCTTTAAATTGTTAACCAAATTTTCTGGTCAATTTCCTATAATTTTCTTTTATGTCAATCACTATTTGGTGGTTTTTAAAGTACTTTTTCAGATGTACTTGCGTCAGACAAAACTCAAACAGATTTTTTATACAAATGCTTCTATGAATACACTGATCGACAATGTTTAGAAATGTTTTTCCTCAGAAACTAAATGTGCCAAATCTCACATACTTTAACAAGATGAATTGGAAAACAGATGTGCTTTTGTATTACACCTATGCATTTATATTTACATTTATACAATAGATTTAGAAATGTTCCACTAGAGAGAACCTGAAAAGTGAATGTATTTTAATGTGTAGACAGCATTTTGAGGCATCTGAAGTAAATTCCTTTAGCGTAAAACACATTCTGTCTTTAATTATATCTTGGAAACTGCAGTCAACCAACATTTTTGTCTCAATTTTGCTTATTAGTAAGTCAAACTTGGTAAAATTTTACTTGTAAACACATGAAATTTGCTTATTGGTACCTGTTGTTAGATAAAATATAGCTAATGTGTCATCCAGTGAATAACAGGACAAGAGGAATACAGAAGTGGAAAGCCTTTCCATTGACATTGTTATTGTTTGTTTGTTTGTTTTTAGATATTTTCATTATCACATGCCTCTAAGAATCACCTTGTGCACTCCCAGCTAAACAAGGCCAAACTAGAGTTTACCGTCATACCCATACTACCCCTGACCCACCCAAACCTCCACCACACGCCCACCCCACCCTCTCAGTTTATAATCAGAGTTGCCGAGCTAAGCAGAGTGAAAGCACAGGAAAGACAGCGGGGGCCGGTACTCGACCCCCATTCAGTGCAGTCAGAGGGCCTGCCCGGGCCCCGAAAGCTCAGATTACATCCCACATAATGAGAGGCCTGGCTCAGCAGGCTCTGCCTCTCTTTCTCTCTCTCACACACACAGACAGACTGTGGCATTATTGCTGAAGTCCTGTTCTGTTCCTCTCTCTGGTTACTACACACAATTGCCAGCACAGCTGCTTTACATGTCACAGTATGGCCAAGGGAAGCAGATGCAAACCTAACACTTTCATAGTTTTGGTCAGAGTCCAAGTTCATAGTTTCTTCCTCAGAACTAATAATCATTGTGGTATTTAAAATTTTCCATTATTAGTTTGTTTTATGTAGTCAAAACTGTGCTTGAATAGCCAAAAATGAGATGTGAGTCTAACTGAACAGCTTGTCCTCTCTGAGCCCTAGTGGCCAGGTCCTTACAAAACCATATTGAAACACTGCCTTTTCTGGAAGCTCAGGGCATGTGACAAAGCCAGGCTCCTTCGCAAACACACACACACATACACACTGATCCATTCAGCATACAGCTCACAGCCTACTCCCTCACATGCCGTGTGGGCCGGCATTGTGTTTATTGCTCCGTGCTTTCATAGCACCAAGGCCATTAGCATTGTGAAAAGCTGCACTGGGGCACAGTGAGCCTGTGTGCATGAGGCTCGCTGTGTCTATAAACCAGCGTACGGTATGTTTCTATATGTGCCGAGGGGCATCAGCTTATGTTGGTAAATAGAACAATATTACATGTCAGAGGATGTTTTTTTTTCTTCCACAGCTTCTACCTCTATGTGTTTTCCCCTGAGGAGGATATGCGTTTGTGCGTACGCGTCCATGTAGTAAAAAAGAGTGAGTGAGGTCACAGACTTTCACTACAAAGGCTCCCAGCCCAAGGTCTACTAGAGTACAAGCAGCCTTTGTCAGGACCATGTGTGGAGAGCTCTGTGCTGCATTACAATGGATCTGAGAGAGAGAGAGAGAGAGACCTAGAGAGGAAGATGGAAAGAGAGGGAGAGGCTCAAACAACTTGTATTGATTAGCAGGAAAGATTTCCACCTAATGCGCCAGCAGCTGTTAATGTTGCCAACAAGCAAAGCAACAGCTTCCAAAACATATCTACCTAGCTGTCTGTTGGAATATTGTTTTTCTTTGAACTCCACATAATGCGACATGGCTTTCACGGTTGTGTTGCCCCTGGGTTGAATATTTATTTCAGTCTTGTTTTCACTGTATGTATGCTCAGGTTTGTTTAATGCTGAAGTTTTTTGTGTGTCATTGTCTAAATATATATTTATGTATACTGTTGTACAGTGATGCCAGAGGTACAGTAATTACATACAATAATTTGATCATTAGGTTTGATCACACTTACTCAGTATTTGCGGTCATAAGCTGTACTCCCCATATGACCAGGACTGTCCTTAAACACATCACTTTCCATCCAGTTGTGCTTATTGTGATGATGAAGTTAATGCACAAGTGCAGTTGACCTCAACTGATGTTACTACTTTATATTGAACACATAAATTTACACGCTAGTACTGTATTTACATAGATGGCTTTATAGAAATGCATTTTTTAACTGCGTTTTGTATGTTTTAGTTTTTATTAATGTCTGTTTTTCAATGTTTTAATGATTATAGGTGGAAATTTGCACTAGTGTTACAACATGGCACACTACATCTCTCCTATTTAAGGTTAGTCCCTGTCTAAATAAAATGAAAATACACAGAACAAACCTCTTATTTATGACGTATGCACGATGCTTTTGCTCAAAATATGATCATTTTAAGCCTCTGGAATCATACATCAGTGTTTTACATCAGGCAGCACTGCTTACTGTCTGCTTTAACCATGCTGCAGGACAGGAAATGTCATGTTAATGCAGAGCAGGAAGTCAGCAGAGAGCCTGGTCAGGGCTGAGCTCACAGCTGGTCCATAGACACAAACATGCTATGATATAACCTGGTCTGGGTGGTTCACTCCAGGGGACCAGTCATCACTTATTGATAGAGCTAAGCTATAAACAGCCCATATGTCAGACTCACAACAGCTGCGTACATGCAAATAGTGTAGCATGAGGGTGAGGTACGTATCACAATAAACCCTGGTTGGTTGTGTTGTGTGCTGAGGAGACAGGAACTGAAGGACAGGCTGCGTGAGAGTGTTTGTAAAAGTCTGTGTTTATCATGTTTGTGTAACATGAGAAAAAGAGGAGGATGCTGAATGCGGGCAGTTGTACTGTGTTGTTTACATGTCCTCAAGCATCTATTCATATGTGTTTTCTCGCTTATGTAACAACTATTATATGAATACAATGCACCCTTTTCACTCATTTTTAGAAACAACAAACGACAAGTATTCAGACTTTCTGTGACTGTGGGCTTCTCACGCAACTCACTGGAAATTGTATTTAAGTGAAAGAATTACACAATGACTACAAGAAAGAATAGGGTTGGGTTTTAATATATACATTCACATTTCCTATGGATGTGTTATGACAGTGTTTCAAAAAAATAAATAAATAAAGGTAGTTTCAGGACCCAAACTTACAAAAATGCAGCATGATGTGTCATGGCTTCTACATTTTTACAGAATCTTCCATTCTCCATGTTAAATAAATGAACTTTGCTGCCTAATCTGCATAATGTCAATGACAGCTAGCAAAACATCAGCAATCAAGTGGAAATATTGCACAACTGACAGCTGCTGGGGTCTCATCTTTACATCTTTTCTGATCTTCTATCTAAAATTATTAAGTAGAGTTTGTTTTCTATCTCCAGACTCATCCTGCTCTCATCGATTTTATTCAGAACCGTGGAAATAGAAGATGTCTGCTGTGTCAGGGTATGATTGACAGCTCTATATGACAGGTTTCTCACTTGCTGAGTGGGATTTTCAGTTTCTTTTTTTAATAACATCCATTTTTGTCCCAACACATAACTCCACTATAGATATGGTTAACAGATTAGACTAAGAAGACCATCTGATTAAATTGTTTGCCATTTTACTTAAACTAGCATTTAGCATTAGGTCACCTCTGACCCCTGAGGCTCCTGTAGTTCTGTGCCTTTTGTTGAAATAGACAATTTCGATGCCGGTAAATAGTGATGACATATTTTGTGGGTGGGGCTTAACTGGTGGCATAAAGTGATAGTTGTGGTATCAACAGTATATGAACCTGGTGTCAGGAAGGCGAAAATCAGGAGCGAAATGGAGCCGTCTTCGATTATTTTAATGGTCTATCAATGAGACAAAGTGTCTTTTAAGATAAGTTGACCATTAGCAGCAGGGTGAGGTTTTCTGATCCATACTCAGTGTCAGCTCAGTGGGTCACAGACCCAACTAAATAGACCAAGCTACAGCGGTCGGACATCTTTTTATATCTTGTTGAAAACCCAGCATTTACACAAGAAAAGCTTGTGTGTAAAAGTGTATGTGTGTGTATACGAACCCCTTGATGCCTATAACTTTGTTGCACCAGACAAATTAAGGTTAGGAAGATTGTAGTAACCTACACAATTCACAGGAGATAAATCACATGTCACTTTTTATTAGTGAGCATCCTGTTTGACCTTTCAGTTTAAGAGCACAAAGAACACAGAACTGGTTGGAATGTATAACAAACTTTGTACTTTGTGGTCATGTCTAGGATATTAAAGGGGTGAATTGGGATTGGTCGTCTATCTCTCAGATGTCTCCATTTACCTCTATGGCATACAGTAGTTTTCTGCCTCCAGATTCTCTGCACAAGTACAGTGACATAGACCGTGACGTCATGTCCAGAGTGGTCTATATGGTCACTTCTGCCTCCAAAAGTCAAAACAGCAATGGGCAAGTTTAAAACTACTTCCACATAGTTTTACATTTTCCTCCATCTACATCATACAGTCTATTAGTACAAACTAATGGGGTGCTGAAAATTTCAGCCACATTTTGTCACATTTAGCTTTAAAAAATAGTGTTAAAACAATGGGTGAGAATTTTTTGAGAAACATTTTTTTGCACATTTAAGACAATATTTGTCATCTTAGAGACATTTTAAATGGTTAAATCGAAATATTAAATGTTACATCTAAATGCCGAATCTAAACGTAAATGTTAAGTCTAAATGTTATATCTAAATGTAAATATTAAATGTTAAATCTAAATGTTAAATGTAAATGTTAAATCTAACATTTAGATTTAATATTTACATTTAGATTTAGCATTTAGGTTTAACATTTAATATTTAGATTTAACCATTTAAAATATCTCTAAGATGACAAATATTGTCATAAATGTGCAAAAAAGTGAGTCTCAACTAACACTAACACTGCTTTAAGCTAAATGTGGCAAAATGTGGGTGCAATTTTCAGCACAAGCCGCTTTACAAACCCCACACCGTACTAACTAGCTAACACTAAGAGACAATTCAAATGGTTACATATACACACAAAAAACACCACGTACTTTCCCACTGTCATAACACTGTATCTGAAAGTCTTTCTGTTTGTGCAGGAAACAAACTCTCTCGTCTTGGCTCAATACCTGAATGTTTGTGTAGCTTTTTCATTTCACTAACACACGTGACTGAGTGTGAGGGAATCACAGAGGACACATCCCACTAAAGCTGAGAAAACATGATCACATTACCAGGTCCTGGCTTGTGAGAGAAGAGCCACATGAGTAGAACAAACCAGTGTATCAAGAATAAAAACATATGTTGTTGATCATCTTTAACCCATAAAGACACAAATATCCACCAAAGACCAAATTATCCACTGATTTAAACCATTTAATACCTGTTCATCCATTAATCCTATCAATACGTGTAAATAATTGGTGTAAAATACAGTTTATCATCTTCTCATGGTCATCAGATATGACCCATTCGGACATTCAGAGGCTCTGTAGTTACCATGGAAACACTGCCATCTTCCACAACACTGATTCACCTGTAAAGCCATGGAGCTGAATAAATGACAGTGGATGGAGACACGGTTTATCATCAGTTAATGATATATTTTGCTGAAAAAAATCACTTTTTCTTCAGTTTTCTCTGTTTTTTTTTTCTTTCCTTTTTTTTTTTTTTATATAATAACCCTCAACTTAAATCTGAGCTTTGATGAACATCTACATGATCAGTGAATTAAATACAGGAAAATGCATGAGTTACAAAAAAAAAAAAAAAAAAAAAAAGCAGAATGCAGAGGAAAATATTATAAAAAATAATAAATAAATAATTTAGGAAAAGTTAAATAGAGAGACACGTTAATTTGGAAACTGACACAAATGTCACAGTATTTTTTTTTACTTAATTACTGTGAGTAGTTTTTTTTTTTATTTGTACTTTACTTAAGTAAAAATATTAATGCATACTTTTACTTTTACTTCACTACATTTTGTGGCAGTTATCTGCACTTTCAACTCCTTATATTTCAGAAACTGACATCGTTACTCGTTACATTATATTAACATCTTTTCGTCTAAGTCTTTTTTTTTTTTACTTTTCATCTAAATCTTACATGAAAAATCATACACAATATTGACACCAATCTTTTCAATCCATATAATATTCTTGTGAGCAGTGAGCAGTGACATTGTCAGAGGCATAAATAACTATGTCTACATTCTTTATCATAATGACACAGTCCACAGACTGACATTGTGTGAGTACTTTTATACTTTAAAGTACATTCTAAAGGAAGTACTTAGTACTTTTACTTAAGTAAGATTATTGATGTAGTACTTCTACTTGAGTAAATATTTTGCAGGGTATTTTACTTAAGTTGATTTGGCAGAGGTTTTTACATCAGATGCCCTTCCTGACACAACCAGGCTTGGGACCAGCACAATGAGGCTTTCGCCCCCTTGTGGCTATTGGGATGAATCATGTGGGTCTCGAAGCGGCCATCTTCCGCACCAAAGTCAGTGGCGTTAACCACTGAGCTACCCAGTCACTGTGGCAACCCTGGAAGGGAAAAAGCCGAAAGAAATCATCATTGGTACTTTTAGTTAAGTACTAAACTTCAGTACTTCCTCCGCCCCTGATGATAGTATTGCTGCCATACATTTTGGGTATAAACACAAAGTTTGGGGCAGACTTTATTAAGGTGAGTCTCTTTGCCTCAGGTTCTGACAACCTGCCAACAGGACGAGATCTGGAGCACATAGTAAAAAATCTTCCCTTGACCTTTTTAAATCTGTACTACACATGCCTCTTCTGTTCTGCCAGACAGTGCTAATAAAGTTGATTCAAAGCAGCTCCTTTACCATTTATTCTCCATTAAAAATTCCCTCCTCCTTTGTATAGATACTTTCAGCTACTGTTCCATCCTGAGGCGGTATATTGAGCAGATGAGCCTTCAAGGGGGGATAATCATAAACGCTGCATGTCTGCAAACTCTGGCAGACAACTTCAGAAGCCATCTGCCGCTGCACACCTCATAAGCGTTGCACACAAACACATAACACACCTAAGAAAGATATACAGTATAGTTAAGTTTTAACGCCTCCAAAGCACACATGGCTTTTCTTACTCTCTCTTCCATCCTGCAGCAACCCCACCCTCAAACCATAAAGGCCCATTGTGAGTGAAAATCATTGTTTTTGTAAGTTAAAGTTGACTGTAGCTGTGGTGATGACAACTAATGGCTGTTCAGGAGGACAATTTAGGCTCTGAACAGTCATTAGGAAAGATATTACAACCAACAAAATGCCACATGGGATAATGTCCCAGCTGCCACCAAGGACAAATATTATCACATTACCTGGCAGCTGTACATATCACAAGATACACATATACACACATTTACACAATCCATTTTAAAAGCGTTATGTGTGATGTGATTTTGTATTAGATAATGAGTCACAGTGTAACTATAAAATGCATTCATGGTTGAGTGAGATTGCAGAAGACACCTGGTCACACAATTATCAGAAATGTGTCACAGTGTCATTGGAATTTGTACTGCACCATATTGTGTTGTATGTTTTTCAGGTTGAGTCATACATAGACTACCTGGCCAAAAAAAAATAAATCACACATGCAATACTTGACGTCACCACCTTTGGTTTTGATTCCAGGAGACATTCAATGGATTTAACTGCACCAATAGTTCTGATCCTTCCATGGGTCAGTACTGCAGTGGTTC
>JAPSES010000069.1:3862267-3882827 GCA_029822895.1 Maxillicosta whitleyi | reverse complement strand
CCCCCCCCCCCCCCCCCCCGCCCCCCCCCCCCCCCCCCCCCCCCCCCCCGCACTTGGCGGAGGTCTGTGCCACATATGTCACATAGGAATCTTCATTACCAGATATTTACTCAGGGTTTCTACAGGTTAAATTTAAAACTTAAGACCTTTTTAAGACTATTTAGAACAGGATTTAATGCACATTTCACAGCCTGTTTCATGGCCATATCGACAAAAATGTGTGACTTTTGTTTGTGAATTTAGGGAAATGTATGCATTTACTCCAATGCCTTGATTCCCATCCTTCAGAGACATTTCTCACTGGGGGGTACAAAGCTAGTGATAATCAGCTCCTAATTTTGACATAAACTGTTGGGTTGGAACAGGTGGAACTGAGTAGACTAACGTTACTTTCTTTGCAGCTTGGAAAATTCCCAGACATATTTACACCACACAGCAAAAAAGTTTATGGTTACATAACTTCAGTCCTACCATATCAAATGTAATACATTTAAAAGACCTTTTAAGATATTATATGTAGATTTAGAAATGTAAGATTTTTAAAACCTTGTGGGAACCCTATTATTACATGACAAATTATACTGTAAAAGTGACAAACTTACATCAATTAATAATGTAATAAAATATGAAAACATATATACATATATACAATATAAATGGATGAAAAGAATAAACTTTTCAATAACTCCTTTCTTGCTGCAATAATTGCAAACAAGATATATATTTAATGGATCCAAATTAACCACTATAAAGAAAGCAATTATCTTTCTGGGAGTTCAAACAGGTCCATAAATATAAGCCTTAAATGTACAAAATATGGTAAAAATGAATAAATAATATAAATCCATCCTCTGCTTAGAATGACCTTCTCCATTGTTCGTGGTAACTGTTGAATTTACTGATTTGCCAAAAAATAAACAACAGTAAACATTATGAAAAGACAAATGCTTTTCTTTGGTATAATATGTATTGTTTCTACAAAGAGCTTTAAGTGACATAATGTTGCTCTGTGTGTCTATGAAATGACAACACAAACTTGTGTATATGACAAATGCCCTTTTTCCAGTACCTTTCTCAACATGGTGTTTGGCAGCTTGCGGATCTTCTCTACATGCTCTGCGCTGATGTCCAACTCTCGGCAGCAGACCCTCAGAAGTGAACGATAGGTGAGCTCCTGCCGGTCCAGTTCTACTTCAATAAAGTCATTCTCTCGTGCGTTAGGGTTCTGGATACGCACCTTCAGTACCAGCTCTGAAGAAAGACACAAGTGAATCCTCATTACTAACAATACTATAGACTTTAAACACATGTTTTGCTTTATTGTTCAATAATATATTACACTAGTGCATTAAGCTCATATTAATACTGGTATCTAGGGACTGAAGTTAGTAAATGTGTCATTCCTATTTTTAACTTAATTTCCCATAATGCAGCATGGTACTGCACTTTCGGTTACCTGAGCAATGTGATTGTAAGGCTATTGTATTCCAAAATATTGGTCCTATCAACTTATCGAGATATTTAATGTGGATATGGGAGTATTCTGCAACTGTAATTACCAAATTACAAATGTTGAAAACATCACAATTTCTCAGAACTGTGCAGACACACACACACACACACGCTCTGAGCCAATCCGATTTTATGACATAGATAATCCAGGGATCCTCTGTGTCTTTTAAGGACTAATGTTTTAAAGTTGTACTAAATCAGTTTAATGTTATCCAATTTAACACTCTTTTTCACGTCTGTTTCATTTAGACTGAACATTTTCAGATGTCTTTCTTCTGTATCTTTTCCTTTTCACATCTGAAAAATGTTCGAAAAGCAGAATTAAGGAATATGATTTAAACACCTGATACAGATTTTGCCCAAAAAGACATTCATAAAAAACTGAATTTCATACAACTTTATCTAAGTAGAAATAACTTCTGACACCAATGAATTCTCAAACCTAACAGAATCTTATTTCATAAATGTGAGGTCTTAAATTCAAATTGTTGGCTTTTCAACTTAAGAGCCTATATAAGCCATGTAAAAATATATATTTTACTTTTCACAATAGACTCCACAAACCAAGGTCCATGTGTTTAACCACAGTAACACACATACAGAACAAACAGTCACTCTGCTTTATGAATCTATATTTCAGGAATTGTAGAACAGCTTGCTTCCTGCTTATACAACAACCCTTTCCAGTTTGACAAGTTTACAGCCATGAGTTAAAATAAAAATTTCAGGTAAGGTAATCTATTAGATGGCACAAAACATTTTAAAGTCACAAATATATTATATTTTAAATTACTACTTTTACAGACTAGAATATTTAACGCTGCATTTTATTTTTCACATATAGGCTTTGTTAAAATAAAAAAAGGGCCCAAAGCAGATAATATACAAAACCTATACCTACAAAGAAACGACTAATGGTGAGTGGCAGGTACCAATAGAAATTAAACACCCTGAGATCCTGAGATGAAGGGGTGCAATGAAATTATTTAAAGAAAGCCAGTCAACCTTAATAACAGTGGAAAACTGGAAAATCTGGCATTTCTAATAGTTTTTAATCAACCTGTTTTCATACAGTTGACTGTAGACGATTATGCAAAACAAATGCTGTTGCGTCAATCAACTGTGATATAGTGATTATGTAAGTATTGTGACAATGTTATCAGCAAGGAAAAGTGACATAGCTTGTTTTTCTGTGAACAGGGGGTAAATATTGATTTCCATCTCACCTTGGACATTGACAGGGAAAGTACTGGTGAAGAAGAAGGGCTGGAAGGCTGGCAGGGATCCACTGGCCTGGCTGTAGCTCAACTGCTGTGGGATAGACTGTTGTCTGCTCACAGTCGGGTTAGCGCCAGGCACCGGGGCCTGGACCTGGCTCCCACTGCTGCTGGTCAGGCTGGGGCTGGGAGAGGCCAGCGGAGGTGAGCACATGGTGCCATTGTGTGCCACAGCATGTGGGTAGTCAGCATGGTTGATGAGATGAGGCTCAACTGACAGGTCCATGGGCACTGTGCAGTTAATAACGGCATGATTATGGGATGATGGTGGGCTTGCTGACACGCCGTTCTGCTCACTCACAGGAATAAACTCCCCAGTCTGGCCTTGGCTGTGGGAGATGGAGTTTGGGGTGGAGGCAGGGACATCAGAGACTAGATTCTGCAATTTCTGAGGCTCATGGGTTGGGGTCAGGGGGGCTGAGTCACTGTGTGTGTCCTCAGCATGTTCTCCAGAACCATTCTGTGCAAGGTGCTGGGCCAGGGCAACCTCTGACTTGTCCAACTTGGAGTAAAAGAAGGGTGGATTGGACAGGTAGTTTGGCATGATTGGCAGCTCAGGTTCCTTGACTTCAGGCACTTCCTCTACCTCAACTACGGAAATAAGTACAAAGAAGAGCATTACTTTGCTATTACCCAACCTTGAACAATAGCCCAGACACCTTGTGTGAAAATAAACACATGATATTTAAACATGCATATTACATAGTAGTACACTAATAACTACTGTCTAATACAATGATGTGAAGGCAATGTGACAATGTTAAAGGTGCAATTTACCTCCTAACAGTCGTTTGATCTCTGGTTTAGATGTGAGTTGTGATGCCAACTCATCTTTAGCCGTGAGGATGTCTTTGTCTGCTCCACAACTGAGTAAATAGGACACGATGTGCTTATGGTTCCTCTTACATGCCCAGTGTAGGCATGTCCTAGTTGGATTATTGAAGAAAATACAGTTTAATGACACAAAATACTTAACAAATAACTGACAATATGCATAAATGATAACAAGGCTGTATCTACCTAAAACTGTCTATACTCATCACACACAATATATATTATGATACCGGTATCACAAAAGGGGATGCATGGTACTGATAATATAACAATATATATTGGAAATTCGGGTATAATTCACATATTTATAAATGACAGGTAACAAGCATAAGCAAGAGAGCCAGATTTGCATAGTCCATTGTGTTTTGTTTTGTTTTTTTGTTTTTTTAAGTTTTATTCATGTAGTGGTAGATCTGTCACTGGTGTTAGTGTCATTTTCGATTACCACCATATTGGCACTTTGATCATAGAAACAAACTACCACATCTTCTCCTATCTGTACTGTATTTTTGGAAAATCAACCAAACAAAATGCCTGTCTATCTGACTCAACCTGCCTCTGAACCTAATAGGATAAGACTTAAACATTCTAATCCCCAACATCACACCTGGTCGCAATAACTGCACTAAACTTTTCTCATAAATCTCAACACATTTTTAACCTAACGAATCATTTGCAAATCACTGCACAGCCTCCTTTTTTATTCTTTCCAACACTTACCATCCATTGATCTCGTTTTGTGAATTGACATTTACTCCACTCTCCACCAATGTCCGCACTTCGTCGATGTCCCCGATGGCAGACGCCTCTCTCAGTCTCTCCTGTAATTCTTTATCCAACGAAGTGGTGGACATTTTGAAACAGACAACTAACGTTGCGAGATCATGAGATATATAAAACCCTGACGGATTAAGTTGTCAATGCTAATCGGCTGACGATTTCCCTACTGATGGCACACACGTCCACTAAAAATAGACTTGCCAGCTAGCATTAGCTACCCGGCTAATCTTACCCACTAGTTAGCTAGCGTGGCGAGGTGTTAGCTTATGGCAACAAATCTCTGCCGCTAATTTCAACTTCGTGGAGACGGACGGTATCTGTGGTGTTTACGGACCACAGTATTGGTTAGTCTGCCCTCAGCACTTTCTTGTTGTTAATTCAAGTTGTAGCAGTGCCGACACTGGGCGCTCATTCAATCCATCAGTGGAGTCAGAGCTCCGTCAGTGGGCTCCACAAACACCACCGACTCATCGGGGGGCATCTTTACATGTAACAACACTGAAACACTAACGTTAGTTCCTGCCTGCGTTACCCGCTTATCTCACGTTTTCTCCCGTATTAACTTTATGATAATTTTTGTTGTTGTTTTTTTTTACATTCCCTATCCTCATATAGACATATTAAAATAAGAATATAATAAATAAATGCGCGATGGTTTACACCCTACAGGTGCTCAGCAAATAACTGACACCCATAGCATTAAATACAAAGGAGATAAAAGACGTTAATATGTATTCTATAATCATCAGTACGGACTAATTACTTTTATCGCATATTGGCAAATAGCACCAGGTGAAAGTGAACATGCAACCACATACATTTAAGTAAAAAGTAATTTCACTTGCAATTTATTAAAATCTTTATAACTATTATTACTATTATTATTATTGTTATTGCTGTGGTGTAATGGATGACAAGACTATGTATAATTAATATGTAAAGTCACTATAAGCTGCACGTAATAACTGATGGCATCTCTTAGTAATAACAAAAACATTATCAACTGTAGAACCATATGTTTAGTGCTAAATATCATTCCCGTGACAGAAACTGTCCGTATTAAAGTTGTACTTCCGGTTCACATGTCGAAAGTACATCGAACTGGTGGTTGCAGTTGAATCGTGAACGGGCGTTGATGCACCGTCTGCCATTTTGATTAGAAGTACTTTGGGCGCTATAGATGGTGTGAATTGGCTCTTCATTGGAGATCGTTGTACGTTAACATTAAGGCTACTGTTTAGGCAAAATGCTGTCTGCCGCCCAGCTACTCGATGAGTTAATGGGCCGAGATAGAAACTTGGCTCCTGATGAGAAGCGATCCAATGTACGATGGGACGACGAGACCGTAAGTTAGCTTCTTTAGCCTAGCTAGTTGGTAAGCTAACATAGCTAAGGTGCATGTGGTTCTCTGAATTATATATAATTTGTGTGATAAGTTAACTCTTTATCAGTGGTTCTATTTTAAAGGAAATGTATAGACACAGTGGGTTCTGATTTATCAACATAACTTGGCAGTTGAGGTGTTATCCATGCAGTGGTTTTGCTAACCTAGCTTAGCACCGCACTTGGCTAATGCTCTCTCTTTGGGTCACAATGAGGCGTGAAGCGGTGTGGTTTAACGTAGCTTAATATCTGCACCTTGCTGTTAGCTACATGTGGTTTTACCCGTCTTTTATTATTAAATTCATTTAATTACTGTAAGTAAGGCACCATTTGGCCCTACAAATCGTAAATGGTTGAGTTTACCAACGGTTGATATTCCCATCTTTATGTTAATGCAAGCTGTAACTTTACCATAGCTATGTGTTGGTCCGGTCGAACGCTGAAAAAAAGAGAAGTGAAAATTTCAACGATACTAGTTTGAAGTTGTGAATATTTTGTTTCTTCACTTAGGTCTGCAGATATTACTTGTGTGGGTTCTGCCCGGCTGAGCTGTTTACAAACACTCGTTCTGACTTAGGTAAGTGAACAGTGTATGATTATGCATATGTGGCCCATGTTAATATGTGTACACCTGTAGTGTATGTGTGAGAGTAATTGTGATTCATTTTCAGGTCCATGTGAAAAAATCCATGATGAAAATCTTCGAAAATTGTAAGTTGCAGTCATTGTTTAAGCAAGTATTAGTGTTCACCTCTGTATTGTCAACCAGTAATTGATTTCTATTTTCTTCAGGTATGAGAAAAGCTCTCGGTTTATGAAAGAGGGCTATGAACGAGACTTCTTGCGATATTTGCAGTCACTTCTAGCAGAGGTGGAACGGCGGATTCGCAGAGGGCATGCACGACTTGCCCTTTCTCAGGCTCAACAGAATGCAGGGGTGCGTGTTTTGATTTTGGGATATTATTGTGATTTTTTTTGTCATCACTGTTCATTTAGTCCCTGCATTCACAAATATGTAACTGCTGGTTATCCACAGTACATTTACCATATCTTGCTGTTATTAAGTCCATTGAGAAAACATCTTGAGAATTCTAAGAATAATTCAAGTTAAGAATTATTATGTTTGCTTGTCCAGGGTCCTGGTCCATCAGGAAAGAATGAGGAGAAGATCCAGGTCCTAACAGAAAAGATTGAGGACTTGGTTGTACAGGTTTGTATCAAGTATTTTAGAATACATTGTAAATTAGTTGACGATAATGATTTGTACATATTTACCACAATCATTTGGAATGCTTTGATTCAAGGGCTCAAAAAAATGGACCTCTAACACACATGCCATTTCACCCACGTCAAACCTGAGAAATAATTTTGATTGTGATTAAAAAGTGGTTGCATCTCTGTTTTTTACTTGATGTAGATTGAGGAACTGGGGTCAGAGGGTCGGGTGGAGGAGGCTCAGGGCATGATGAAACTGGTGGAACAGCTGAAGGAGGAGAGGGAACTGCTTAGCTCCACCCCCTCGGTGAGTCTCCTGACTTCAGTCTAATCAGCCTACAGATGCTACTTACTGCCGAGTACTGCTCATGTCACATAATATATGAAAAAGCATGAATTATTCCCATTCTACTCTATAAATCATCAAATAGAAGTACGCTATCATTCATCTTTGTGAGTTAATGATGTTATGAGAGCTGCCAACAGACATTCTGTTTTAAAATGTTCAAAGTGTCCTCACAAGCATCATTTACAAGTTAATGGATATTGTCTTTATCCAGACTATTGAGAGCTTTGCAGCCCAGGAAAAACAGATGGAGGTTTGTGAGGTCTGTGGAGCCTTCCTCATTGTGGGTGATGCACAGTCTCGAGTGGACGACCACTTAATGGGAAAACAGCACATGGGCTACGCCAAAATCAAATCTACTGTAGAGGAGCTTAAGGTACAGTGAAAACCATGTTGCAAATATAGTGAAATGACAGTTTCAATGCATATTTCATCTGGAAATGAGGTTATGCACTTGTTCCTGAGCTGTGAATAATAAATGCATCCAGATAAAGACGTTTTGTAATTACCCACAGGAGAAACTACGTCGACGTTCAGAAGACCCACAAGGTGAAAACCCAGCTCTAAAGAGAGACAGAGAAGACCGTGAGCGTGAGAGGGAGGAAAGGGAAAAGAAACGCAAAGAGGAGGAAGAAAAGGAGAAGGAGCGAGAGAAAGAACGAGAAAAGGAGAGGGAGCGGGAGAGAGAGCGGGAGCGAGAGAGAGAAAGAGACCGAGAACGTGACAGGGACAGAGATCGGAGGGCGAGACGGAGCCACTCGAACAGCCGCCACTCTAGCCGAACCTCAGACAGGAAACGGAGCAGATCCCGGGATCGTCGGAGATCAAGGAGCAGAGACAAGGACAGGGAGAGAGAACGCAAACGCAGCAGGTATGGATCGCTGTTTTTTGAAAGGGATGGAAGATAGAAAAAGTGAATCCATCTTAAACACAAAATGGAAATATTACTTTGCGCACTAAGTTTTATAATGTGTACCAACTACCTGTACTACAGGAAGTCAAATTTGTGCCCACATTTGTTGAATGAGCCATTTGTTTTTTGAGCCGTGTTTGCCTTCTTTGTGTTATAAATACTAAACCTACTGGGTATGTGTATCATGTTATTGACAGTATATATTCAATTAAATGCTGTCACAATTTCACATTTCTCCTTTGACTGACATTGTAAATATTCGGTCTCCAGTAATGACTGAAGAAATGTGTTTTTTTTTTTTTTTTCTGGACATACTTGTAGACTTAAAAATAGCATTACATGTCAGATAGAATTAAAATTGTTATCAAGGTTATACATATTAATGGTAGAGGAGTAAAAATGCAAATTGCCCTCATTTCCTTAATGACTTATTCTCTACTTGTTGTTTGTAGGAGCCGGGACAGGGACAGAAGGCGCAGTCGCGAGCGCTCTGACCGGAAACGTCGCTCCCGCAGTCGCGACCGCAGGAGGTCTCGCAGCTCAGAACGCAAATCTCACCGACACCGCAGCCGCAGCAGGGACCGGGACAGGGAAAGAGACCGGGATAAGGAGAGAGACCGGGACAAGGAACGGTCATCAAAGGACAAAGGTGAGAACTCGTCTTCCTGCGACATCTAAAATGCAGCAATAAAACATTTTGTTGTTTGTGACAGGGAAGCCGTGCTGTAGTAGTCGACCATGCAATAGTGTTAATAAGTGTTTACACTTTGTTTTTGGCATGAAGGATGTACTTTTGTACAATTACTGTATTTTCTGGTCTACAAGACGCACCTGAATATTAGTCACATCTGACGATACAGGTGTCCACGTTGTGACATGAGATATTTACACAGAGGAGGATGGTAAACGGAAACATTATTCAAATATTTATTTACATACTTTCATTGCTTTTTGTTCAAACAGTGCCTGGAACATGGCAGTTGAACAGCTGGTTAAAAAAACAGAAAAGTCATTGATCTCTATCTCCGTCTTCCTCCTGTCACTGAAACCATTGAACTCCTCTTCTTCAGTGTATATACATATGCATTTCTTCGTGTATTTTCCATGATGAGGGAATGTGAATGAGTTAAACCTAAAACTAGGGTCTTCCTCAGTGCTTCACTTCCTCCACCTGTCTCTTGCTTTTGCGTTTCCTACTAGAGCGCCCCCTGGAGGCTGTTCTATCTATACTCGAGCTGCATCGTTGTATAAGCCACAGGGTTCAAAGTGAGAAAAAAATAACAGCTTATAGTCTGGAAAGTACAGCATTTAGGCTAAGCTCAGTAAAATACACAGATTTTTGCATCTCTTTTGGTCTAAATCAAAAAACTGTAAATGTAGATGTGATTTGAAAATACTCTGTAAAATTAAAATAAATACCTTTTCCAAGTTTCTGTTTTGAGACACATTAGAGTATTAGAATCCTCGTTGTGGCTGGTAGAATATTATCATTGATTATTGATTAGCCTACACATTGCGTCACACATTAGATTCTGCCGCCTGAAAACAAAGTTGAAGAGTTAGACGCTGAAGTCTTGTGTCCTTTCAAACTACTTGGATTATAATATGCTGGAAGTTAATGGAATTTTCAACTACTGTTGCTTTAATAATTGGGCTGGTCTAAAAACACATCCTCAAAAGACAATTGTGTGACTGTATGTAATGTTTCTTCAGACCGTAAGTCAACAGAGGAGAAGAGCAGCAGCAGCTCCAAGAAAGACAAACACTCTGATGGTGACGCAGCAGCCGTCAAGGCTTCGTCAGAAGCGGAACCGATGGAGACGGAGGCTGCTGCCTCTGCCCCCTCCCCTCTGCTTAACGGCCAGCAAGAGCTCCTCCATTCTGAAGGTGACACTCAGTCCAATTAAAACTGATCTGATAGGACCTCAGATCAGGCTCAGGTAAGTGCGCCCTCCTCCTCGCTCCCCCCTGGCTCTCAACCCAACCCACCACCTTTCCCACACTCCCCACCTTTCCCATCTCCCCTACCCACCCTCTCACCCTACCTCTCCCACCCTGTTTACGTTCAGTTCAATGCCTTTGATTTTGTCTTATGTACTGTATGCATATATCTTTATCCTGTTTTCAAATAGTGCATCATAAGTATGCACTGAAGATGAAGGACTAGGCCCGATGAATGAGAAGAAGGTAGAAATCATTCACACAAAGCCAAGAGGGAAAGGCCAGTGTAGTCCTGAGCAAACATGCCCAGAGGTACCCCTCGTTTTGTATCGGTTTTTGATACTTATATTTGTCTTTTGTGGACAAAGTGGCAGAAAAAAAAATTAACAAACCAATCAGTTTTTCCTGCCTGTATATTCTTGTTTTTATTTATTTACTTATTTTGCATTTTTAAGAAGTAGGAAAATGTAATAACTTTGATTTGTTGAGATATTGGGAGAAAATGTAGTCGCTGTGTGTCTACATGTATATTATGTCTCAAGGATTTTTATTTATTTAACTTTGCTCTAAAATGTAACACACAGACATTTCGCCTTGGTCACAGGTCTTTGTTAGAAAAAAGACTGTTTCTTTTTGCCGTTAATCATGACTCAAATGCCATGGATTTGTTGTCCAGCTTACTGTGCCTGATAATGCCATGCAGTGTGTGTTTTGGGGGGTGTTATGGCACCGGGGGGCTTAACGTAACTAACTAACTGGAGGGTAGGGTGTATCGAATGAATTGCAGCTGACTTCCATACCTCACACAGCGTTGGTGTTGTGAGCGAGACCACATGAGAAAAGGGCAAATTAAAAATCATGGATACTCTCTGACTGTCAAACTGTGCAGGTACTCACCCCAGGTACTCCTTTCTCTACCCACATCCATTTCTGAATGCTGTTGCCTGTCAGAACAAAACATATCTGTACTTCTCCAGAACATGAACTTGAAAGCTTGATTGTGTATATTTTTTTTCTTTTGTGTTTTCTTTGTTTCTGTATTTGTTAGCTGTAAATGTCTGGGGAGAAACTTACTCAGTAGAAGCACGGTAGCTTTAAACATGCCGAGACACACCGACAGCCTGCTAGATATACCTATGCCAATAGGAAATAGTCACTTTGTTGCACCTGTTTTCCCATTGTGTACACCTCTAGATCTTAATATTCCAGTGTTGCATTTGTTTCGGGGCTGGGTCTGAATCCACCATTGGCTTTTGCTCTCGCTCTGAAAACAAGTCTGGTTTCACATTGGCAAAGGGGATATCAAACAGGATTGTCAATGTTTTTATTTAACTATTTAGGGCCAACATCAATAAAATAAAAAAAAAATCCACAAGCTTTGGTCACTATTTAATTAAGATGAACGTTTGAGCTAAAAAAAAATATAATTGAAAAAAAAATGTCTACAACTGTAATATTCCAGCCCATTGAGCCAATTCCCACCTAAGATACTTGATTAGCAGTGTCTCTGTCATGAGCTTCACCTTCCTTAAGGGACATGCTTGATAAATAGCGTAGAAGCAGATAATAATAATAATAATAATAATGATGTCAGTCCAGTAGCAGCACACGTTGCTACAAACACATGTTGCGGGGCCTTTGCTAACACTACTTTTTATGACCATTTTTGCTCGACAGGGGAAGCTGGGATATCTGGTGGAGGAAGAATCGGAAGAGCTCACCCATCCTTACCCTGAACCTGAATCTCCGCTTCTTAAAAACAAGGTGAACCACAAATGTGTAGTGGCTTATTTAAAATACGAACATACATGTGTAAATGAGGAGAGGGGAATAAAGGCATTGATTTCACTGTCCCTTTATCATTTTTGCCATATCTTCAGGCCGGTATGAGGGTAGTTGTGGTTCATCTGATGTATTTCTTTACTCGGTCTAGCTGTCGGCGAGACGTCACTTTAAAACCAAACTTAGAGGAGTTAATTTTATTTTGTTCTTTTTGAGACTCTCTACGCATCATCCTTGTTTCTTGGCATTTAGTGGAAATAAAATAAAAACAGTGCTTGTGGTTTGTTTTTGATTTGTCAGGTTCCACTTCACTTCCAGACTTGAGAGCATATGTACATTGTTAGTCCCATAACAGGGCGTGTCTCTTTTCTCCTCCACTTTTTTGAGCTCACATTGATTGCTCTTGTCCCCTTACTGTAAAATATAATTAATGATGATCAAAAGATTTTCAAGACTGAAGATTTGTTTAATTTTGCGCTGCTTTTAATGTTCATGTTGTCTTGATGAATAAAAAAAAGTGAAAAACTTGTCAATTTGTGTTTTTTTCATTATGGAATTAAAATCTATGTATTTGTAAAAGATGGGGCATACAGGTTATTTTAGTTTTGACATTACAAATATAGAATTAACAGTATTAGGATCACACTGATGGATTATAAAGGTACTAATATGTTAAGGGGTAAGTTCTAGACCAGTAATAGTTAAAATGATCTTTAACCAGAAGGTAATCTTTATGATAAATATTGCAATATTCCATAGTTTTTCTGCTTGTTTTCACATAATCACAACTTGAATCAAAGTAACGCAGCAGATGGAAATGAGCTTTTGTTGAGTTATATTCTAGTTAAGGGGTGTCAAACAAAATGTGAAAGGTTCAGTCAGGCAAATGGAGTGATTTAGTGAATTACATAAATGACAATGTATTAACAATTGGAGGTGTTCATTTTATTTCAAGGTTCCATGTTCAGCTAAATTCAATCTTAAGTGAGTCGCACTAGTAAAATGATAAATAAATATAACTCCATTTTTTTTCTCTGTTTTGGTGTAGCAAACGTAAAATTACTTGGAAATGGTTACATATACAAATAAGTTTTAACAATAACATGAACAACCAGAAATGCCATAAAGACAAGTGCAATTTTAATAATATTCTGTCTATCACTAAATGTGTTTGTAGAACGTAAATGATAAACTGAGGAAAAATACTGTTAAAACCACTTACTTTCTTAAGATGTTTCAGGTTGTACGTGGTTCATGTTAAAGGATAATTTGTACAAATAAAACATTTCATAATTTAACTTTTTTATTCTAAAGCAGAAACAGTTGAAGTTGTCATTATTTATAGTTTATTCTGTTATTATTTTAATGGTCTGACCCATTTGAGATCATTTTGGGATGTGGCCCCTGAACTAATATTAATTTGCCCCCCTGCCCTAGTTCCACATATGAACCAGTAATGATGAGTTATTAACATTATGACTTCTACTAATCATTGAAGTGTGACCATTTACTATGTAAATTTAGACTAGAATTAACCGTCTATATCAAACACTTAAAAATAACTAAAACAAATGAAAAGTTTGAACCCGCACACACCCTTTAATCCATACTTTTTTTTTTTTTTTTCTTACATGGCCGTTCAGCTTCATAAACTTAATTAGGGAGAATACTTCATGAGTGTGCTCCTCTGCTTACCCAGCAGGCCACAGACATGAATACAAATGCCAACCTGGATGACTGCCACCTGCTTTGTAAGCCTTAGTAATTGAACATTTAATTAATGTATAACAGCTAAAGCTTCTTGGTACACACTTGGCTCTACAAATGTCTCACATATTATCAGAGCCCATGTAACCACATCACAGCTTTGGCTCAACAGTGTCCTGGTATAAATGTGACCGCAGCTCTGTTAGGTTATAACTTGTAGAATTTTACCACCTTTGATTTTGCATTGTCACTTTGGTGGCATTCAGCTCTTACAGGATCTCAAATGAATAGTTCCCCCTTCATTTCCATCAATACAGCATGTGTCTGTAACACTGCCCACATACCAGGCCTGGTACTGACCTTTCCAAACCAGATCCCTGTGGAGAAGCAGCAGGAGTTTGTTAGAGTTCATCATTTGAGTGTAATAGCTGCTAGGCACCCGGGCCGGTGTAATACCAGGGTTTACAACCCACACATACATCAGGCACCGTCTGAAATTAAGCAGAGATGCAAACTACCTGTTAAGCTGTTGACATTTAGCCCATGTGACATTATGAGAGGTCAGGACAGTCTTTCAGATCCATATCTAATCAGCCTTCAGTTAAACAACAGTAGTCACAAGCAACAACAGAGAGGTGTTTTTAACCCTTTCATGTGTGGATTATGAGAAGCTTTATCAAGATTATTTTTTTTCCTGAGTGTTTTTATTCCTTTTTATATGACGGAGCATTATAGGGCCATTCATGAAGGAGAAGATGTTTTTTGATATGACGAGATTAAAGCCAACATGTTGACATTAAACTTGAAATTCCGAGAATAAAGTTGAAATTGGATGTCGACTTTAAACTCAGCATGTCGACATTAAACTTGGAAATGTTGAGAATAAAGTTGATGTCCCATAAAGATTAAAGTCGACATCAAATGTAAATTTTATTCTCGGAATTTCGACTTCAATGTCGACATGTTGACTTTAATCTCGTCATATCAAAAAATATCTTCTCCTTCATGAATGGCCCTAATGCTCCGTCGTATGAATGAATGGAATGAATGGCTTATGAGTTATTGTTTCACGAATCCAAACTCTCTCAGGTGAAAGTGTTAATGTAACAAATTCATGGAATAAAAACCCATAAAACCACAGCCACAGTCCACTTGACTCTGTTTTAGATTTAGAACGGGTCGACTTTAAACTCGAAATTCCGAGACTTTAATTTTTATGGGACATCAACTTTATTCGCGACATTTCCAAGTTTAATGTCAACATGTCGAGTTTAAAGTCGAACCATCAAGATTAAAGTCGACATCCAATTTCAATTTTATTCTCGGAATTTCGACATGTTGACTTTAATCTCGTCATATCAAAAATATATATTCTCCTTCATGAATGGCCCTAATGCTCCGTCGTATGAATGAATGGAATGAATGGCTTATGAGTTATTGTTTCATGAATCCAAACTCTCTCAGATGAAAGTGTTAATGTAACAAATTCATGGAATAAACTAATAATACTAATAATATATACCAATAAAATACTAATAATACTAATAAAACTACAGCCACAGTCCACTTGACTCTGTTTCAGATTCAGAATCAGTGGTTTCAGTTCATTTTCAGGATCTGATTCAATGTGAATGCCATAACTTTCTGACAGAAGACAACATGTTCAGTTCAACTCAATGTTCTTCAGCTGAATAAACATAAAATAAATATGGCGATAATACACAGTAAACCGTGTGTTTTGCACAAGTATGTGACTGTAACACCAGATTATGTCACTACTTCAAACACCTTCACTGCCTCAAGATAAATGTCTGATAACACTCTGAAAGCACATAACTTTTATGACATACATTTCAGACAGGACATTAAACCAAGAATATATCAGTCATGTGCAGCTGAGTGTTTGTGAGTTTGTGTGTACCTGGATGTCCTTCATTCTCTGCTCCATAATAGGATACTCGGTTACAGCTGTGGATGGTACGGCCAGCTTGGCCTCACACTGTTGTAACCATGCCAACAGTGTTGAGATGGTTTCCTTATATCGAGCTGGGGGTAAGCTGTCCAAAACTAGAGACAGGAAGAGAGAAAGGCAGTGTGAGTTGGATGACAGCGATGACAAAACTCATTCCAGGGTGTATTTAAGCTTTGTTATGTCGACACCTGCACTAAATGACAAACTTAACACTTGTGTTGAATGTTTATACATGGACTCGGGAGTAGCGTTCACTGCAAAAAAACAAAATCATTCACCACTTGTTTGAGAAAGCATGGTGTAAAAGAGCACATTAAGGAACAAAGGCCTCATTTTAATCCAGTTTCCATCCAATTCATGCTGCGAGTGCTTGTCTTATTTCAGTTTTTGAAGCAGTAACTACAAACATCATAAAAAATAAATGAATAAAAATAAAAAACAAAAGGGAGGGATGCTGGGAATGAACAAAACCATGTTTACCAGCTTTGTTCCTGCTCTGATCTGCCAATGAAATCTTAATTTTCTCAGGTATTCCCTCTACAACATCCAGCCAGTGTTCTAGATTCAGTGTTGCATTTCAACCACATATACTATTTTAAAGAGGTAGATGTTCCCTTCAGTTTAGTCTTCAGGTTTTAATCCAAGATAAACTGGGATTTTTTTTCTCTAAAGTCCTAAAATATGTTCACATAAAACCAAGATGATGATTTACTTTTTAAGTGATGTGAAAGAAAAAAAAAGATTGTTCCAGTCGTCTTTTGAAACTAGTAGATTCATCCTCAGTTGGCTTGATTATTATAAGATTGTCTTTACGGGTCTATCTAAAAAATCAATTGGACAACTGCAGCTCATTCAGAACTCTGCTGCTGGAGTTTTCACTAAGACCAAAAAAGCAGAACACATTAGTCCAACTCTGAGGTCCAAACACTAACCCATCAGGGACTTTAACTCAGTTGACAGTTCACAAACTAATTTTTCTCTATATTAAACTTCCTTAAGTGATTTTCTTACAATTTATTGCAATATTTTTAGCATTTTGTGATTTTAAAGTGAAAACCTTCCCTTCCCTTCCCTTTCCTTTCATATTTAATAGATAAGATACTTTATTAATCTCTCAGTGGAGAAATTTACAGTCACAGGTTCTCAGAGAACACACAGTGGGGGTGCAAAAAAGAAAGATTGAAAAGTGCACGCAGTGAGAAATCAAAAATAAAATATAATATAAAATACAATAAGGTACAAACTCTCAAGAATTACTATATACAACTATACAAGTGTCTTTGTCATAGTGCACAGCAGATGGATGTGATGGTTTGTTCACAGGAGGTAGTTGTGGTTGGTTTAAGTGGATACAGTGGATTATTGCACATTGTATTATTGATTCACTGTTATTGTTATTGTTCACTATTAATTCACTGACCATGTAAATGTTCATAAAAGCTCAGAATAAAGTTGAGTATTATTTAATCAAAAATAGAAAAAATTTTACTTTTTCAGCAAATTTATCATTAACTGAACATAAACCAAGACGGCCCATTCACTTTCCATGGGTTTTATTGGTTAGTCAATGTTGTAGAAGATGACAGTATTGTTCATTGTATCGTTCACTATAGAGCCTATTAATCTCCAAATGGGTCATATCTGATGACCATAAAAAGATGATAAACTGTATTTTACTCAAATTATTACCATGTATTAAGAGGATTAGAGGATCAACAGTTTACATCAGTAGATGCATTTGCTCATATATGGATGTTTGGGTCTTTATGGGTTAAAGTTTTGTTGCTGGTCTATAAAGCTCTGAATGATTTAGGACCTAAATACATCAGTGACCCCCTGACCCAGTATGAACCTGCCAGAACCCTCAAATCATCTGGATGTGGTCTTTTGCCAGAGTTTTTCCCAGAGTCAGAACCAGACATGAAGAAGCTGCGTTCAGCTTCTTTGCTCCACATGTCTGGAACAAACTCCCAGAAAGCCCCAGATCAGCTGAAACACTGTTTATTTAAATCCAGGTTAAAGACCCCCCAGTTCTGAGCTGCATTCGAATACAGTTCTTATTTAGAAGTTCAGATCTGCATTGGTTCTTTTAAGCTTAATGTTTTGGGTTTTTTTTGTTTGTTTTTTTATTGCTTCCCCTGCACCCTGCTGTAATGCTTTTAATGCTTTATGTAAATGACTTTGAATTGTCTTGTTCATGAAATGCACCATATAAATAAACTTGCTTTGCCTACCTGCCTTGTTCCATCATGTATAATGATCACATGATGAATTTTACTCAAATCAATGTTTAGCAGAGTGCATTCTTCGGCCACTTTAATCACTTTCTAATATGTATTTATTTATTGTATATTTGCATCATGTCTTTGATGTTCTAGTTCAGTGGTTCTGGCTTCAGGACTCACTATCACCCCTCAATGACAAATTGCTAAAAATTAAAATTCTCAAATATATGTAATAAAAATATGGCTTGTTTTGAGTTTTGAGGTTTGTTTTAAGATAAAAGAGAATATTACAGTATGCTGACATAGAAGACACGTTTATAAGTTCCTTTCGGTTTTTCCCTTCAGGGGTCGCCACAGCCAATCAGATTTGCATGTTGAAGATGGACCTGTGGAGTTTAATTAATGAAGAAATCAGACCCTAGAATAGCATTTACAGTTTATGTAGACCACAGGAAAATGCTTTAAAATGTATAATTCTATTTATATAAAAAAGCTAAATATCACTCTTTAACACATTTTAAGCAAAACGTATACATTAAAAAAAAAAATAAAGGTGAATTCAGTCACTTATTCAGGAATTAAACACACTGACGTTTTTGTCTTCAGTGTAGGTAAAGCCATATCTGATATAGTGGTTATCATACCTGAGTTTCCCCATGATTTGAATAGAAACTTTTAGGTCTTTTTTATATTGTGAAATGTCAGGTGTTAATTACTGCTACCTACTGTTAGTGAGTGTGAATTCACACACTCCACTCCATAAACCCACCGGATGAGAATCACTGTTCAGGATACTGTACTGTTATTAACTGGGATGAACATCTATTTCATCTCATCTGTTAAACTTAAGACACTGAAAAACTCCAGTTGTATATATGACCTATTTGTTTCCCTAGCCCAAAAATCAGCCAAGAATTTGAGAATCCATCTATTATTGGTTCTTAAGACACTTATATTTTCTGTTTCTTGTCTATACACCATTTAGTTCAACATGTTTGTTGAAATGTGCAATGAAAACAGGTTTGGTTTGGCTTCGCTTTGCATTGCTACTGCTCTACAATTCATGCTAATAAAGCATCCATTATTGTATAGAAGAAGTCTGCTTGGCCTCAGCTGAACTGAATTCAGAAATAGAGGAAGAAAAAAGTGACAAAAGTAAAAAAAAAAACAAAAACAAAACAAAAAAACCCCATAATTTAAATAAATAGTGCCTTCACTTCAGTGAAATTCTTTTCTATATGCTTCTCATCCAATGCAGCCCTTGGGGGTAGCAGCAGAGTAATCTGTGTGTGTGTGTGTGTGTGTGTGTGTGTGTGTGTGTGTGCATGCGCAGCCACAACCATCAATGCATGAATTGTGTGGTTTGTCGAGTGTGTGTGTCGAAACTTCACCTCAGTGTGGGTGAGAAAAGCGCAGTGTGTGGCACGAGAGAAGAAGCTGTCTCAGTGAGTAAGGAAGTGTAGTTTGTCTGCATGGCTGTCAGCATCTTTCTCTTTCTTTTCCATCTTTTCTTCTCTCTCCAGCTGCCTCTCCATCTCTTCTTTTCTTCCCACTCCCTGGCTCTACCCCTTTCAGTGCCTATTCACCACCAGCATTATTTTCTCATTTCTTCCCATCATTCTGTCCCTCATTGGTATAAATAGCTATCCTCTCGTGTTGTGTCAGTGTGTCTGTCTGATTTAGTTTTTCTCTCCTTGATGGGAACAGCTTTCAGCTTCCTTCTATCTCATTAAGTCTCATTGCCAGTGTTTCTCCCAAAAATCCCAGAGAGCACATGCATTTTAAAACACACTTGGAACGAGACTAGCGCTACAAATTGGACTAAATGACTCACTAGCTCACACAGGAGACAGGTGAAAGGGTGTCACCACATCTGTGAGAGCTGACAGTGCATTCACACATGAATCTGAGTCACTCAACTTGTAAACCAGCCCTAAAATTGGCTCTGACAGAGTGTCAGTCACAGATATGAAGAAAAAATTTTACATGTTTGAATGACGCAATTTGTGTGACAAATTTCTTTGGTATTTTTGTATCCATCGCTGTCAGAGTTCGGCGCCAACAGCTATGCTTCCTTTGACAAATAATTGCAATAATAGTCATAAAACAGTGAAAAAAGGCATTCAGTAATAGAGGAATTTACAAACAGGTTAAGAGGGTCAGTGTAAACCTTTCATAATTAATATTCTGTAAGAATATACATGGTTTTATTATTTTCCATTGTGCATGTTTTTGAGCCATCTAACTCAATGAAATGCACCAGTACTGGTGAGAATGAACACAAACCCTAACCCCTAACCCTAACAAATATCTAAAAAAAAAAAAAATCGCATTTTGTAGATGAAAACAGCTCAACTTGCCACTTTCTTTTAAAATAATCTTTTTGGGCTTTCCCTCCTCCATTCTTGCATAACTCTAGATCATGAAATTAGTAATAAATAAATAAATAAATAAAAATAGCAATGTTACCTAGATTCTGACAAACCTCACTATTTTTGTTGAAATGCAGCATTATATAATTATTCAGGAATATTTTGCTCCTTAAAACCACTGCTTCAGTTAGTTAATCATTTGTTGGTTTGGGTCTGCGATTATATATTAAAGGTGCCCTATTATGCCTTCATATACTCCAGTTAGAATTGTTCTATGGACTATACAAAACATGTTCATGAA
>JAPSES010000069.1:3844480-3858312 GCA_029822895.1 Maxillicosta whitleyi | reverse complement strand
ATGAAGTAATGGTACTAATGTAAGGAATTATGAAGTAATGGTACTAATGTAATGATGAAGTAATGGTACTAATGTAAGGAATGATGAAATAATGGTACTAACTGTTCAGTTGTTGGTTGAATTCATACCAAATTGGGTTTATAAATTGCCAGTGACCACAATAGATCTGATTACAGTTATGGAACCTTAGATCAAACTAAAAACAAAACATATGTCTTGTTTTTTCCCCATTTACTAATAATAGGAAACATTTCAAATGTATTAGTTGAATTCATACCAATATGGGTTTATATATTGCCAGTAACCCATATTATATGTGGTTACATTTTGGGAAAAGTAGGTCAAAGTTAACAATTTTAATGAATTTTTAAATGTTTTTTTTTCTTTCTCAAATTTACTTGTAATGAGTGAAATTTCAAATATCTATAAAAACATCAATTTGGTTTCAATTTACTTCAAACTTGCCACATATAGACAACTGACATGCTGACATCAGCACATGCAGACATGATGACATCAGCTGGATCCACAGCAAGATAAGCTACAATATGTGCAGGGGCCTGGCACCACTGTCTATTTATTTTGCCACTTATGGGAAAGAAACCAAATACAGTAACTTCGATGACCTTGGTTTTCTACAAAAAATAAATAAATAAACAGTCTTGTCATGTCCAAATTCACACTATGGTTGACATGTTAAATATCAAAGTATTTCTATGAGAATGAGGGATAAAATTAATCTTAGACTCTAAGGTGATAAGGGACACTAAGGAAAGCAGGCATAGCCCCCCCCCCAAAAAATTTTTTTTTAAAATGACAGAACATGTTCAGACCTTGACGATAACTGCCCACACATCATGCTCAGTCCTGGAGATGCATGCACACTCCTTTTTCCTCACCACGCTCACCTCTGTGCTCCTGCTGTGACATTTGAAGGACAGGGGCCTGGAGGGAGAGCTGGTTTTGAGAGGTTAGATGGGGTGGAGGGCTGGCTGGTCGGGGGGGAGTGTGAGGTAAACAACACCTCGGAGTTCAGCGTGCATGCATAATGCGCTCTCGCTTTGCTGGGCAAGGCTGCTGATGACAAGCTGTCTGCAGAAGTGTCCTGCTCCTGCAGCGTCTCCCTACCGCTGCACTTAGTTTTACTCTGTCCATCTGTCCACGTCCACGCTGTCCACGTCCAGCCTTTGTGAACCGCTGTCTGGCTTTTTCTTTATCAATGAAAAGTTAAACCTCTTTTCTGTGCCTGTCATATCTACTCACCCAAAACGGGTATTTTTGATAATGTGCTCATATTTTTAAAGCTAAAGACCTTTACACAAAAGGGGCATTCTTTCTTTTCTTTCTTTGTGCAGTTGCTTGGCACATCATTGTCTGTTCATGAATAATACATTATTACAAAGTAAAATAATATGCACATATTAATTACATCAGCAGACCAGTCAGTTGTTTTTTTGCCACTGTGTGACACAAGAATGCACTATTCTGTAAAGATATTGAACATTTTACGTGTCATTAATGTCAAATTACTTATGTACCAGAGGTTATGTGTGTGACAGGAGACATTGGGGTGTACATGATGGAACCCCTGAATAAGAGCGCTCCAACATGATCTTAAATCCATCACGTTGACTAAAATATGTATTACATCGCCACTAATATGTAATAGTTTTAATTCAAAATATTCAGATGCAAGTAATTCCCATTTTTATGTGTTTTATTTGTCCAAAGTGTGTAAAGGCCTTTAGACCGACTTCTGTTCATGGTGTGGTTTCATTGCAGTGATCAAGAAACACTGGGGCATTCCCTTTATCTTTGTACAATTTTATGAAATGCATACTAATGATATAATCATGGTCATTGGCAGCAATGCACACATGCAGATCAAAATACAAAGATATGTACAAATGTGAACCGCACTCTCTTAAAGTGTGTTTAGACTGAAGACAAAGCAAATTCTAAAGGCAGCATGTTCGTATACAAATTTGACTGTGGGGATGTACAGCATGGCAGCGTTAACTGAAGCGCAAACACATCCTCACAAGTTGAAAATGCTGAATACTGAGGTAAAATGTGTGCTTAAGTCGAGCTATTTTACACCAATTCAATTGAGGGGAGTTCAGCAGAAACAATATGTGTTGTTGGTAGAGTCAGAGCTATAGCACATATATAATGTACAAAGGCACACTCTGCTCACACACAAAGGTGGTGCGTTGTTAGCCGGGTTACGGCTAATGCCAGTATTGATGGCGAATCGGTTGTGTAAAAAAGCAGCAGTCAAAGTTGTGCGAATAAAGCAAGTACAAAATTTGCTTCGCATTCAGTCTGTGCACACCTTTACAGCTGTCTTTAAAATTTCTAGTGGTTTTTACCCCCCAACCTGAGTTCAATAGCCTCATTTGTTCATGTTGTCCAATTGCCGCCCTTCTCTGTAGTGATTGGTCTCTGAGAGGGCAGAGGTGCTATCTGATTAGCTGTAAGTTGACAAACTTGATGAAAAAACAGACAGCAGTGAATACTGTTGTATTCTGAGGAGATAAAAATCACATTGACATCATTTACTCAGGGCATACACATAGAACATTTATTGCTGTGTAATCAGGCTTTAACCTTTGATGCCATATTCACTGACACAAGGATTTGTCTCAGAAAGATCGGAGGCTATATCTTTGAAGCTAAAACAGCCCTTGGTTGCTTCTTGTTGTCCCTCTTTAACCTTTTAATCTCATGTTTCCTCTCTGACAAACAGGACACTTCAGGAAAAGGCAGTCACTTCACCTGAAGTCATAAATACACACGCACACATGCATAAACGCACACACATACAAACACACACAACTGTCTTTTACTATCACTCATTAATACCCAACACCATAGATAAAACATAGTCATCAAAGTGATTTTGCATGATAAAAAAGGTCAAACCCTTTCTCACATCAACTCATTCTTTTTGAGAGATTCAAAAATAAATAAATAAAAGTTTAAAACACTAGGGATACAACAGTCTACCTCTAGAAATCAGGCTTAAAGATGAGCATCTCATATTTGGATGATGTGATTAATCAAGTGGCAGAAGCCAAAGTAAGTTTGCATTAAAAGATGCAAATTCTGCTCATTGTTACAGTGTCAGCTTTTGATATTAAACTATGGTGTGTGTGAAAGGGTTGCTACAATGTACTGTATGTGTTGACGGATGAAGAAGACAAGATGAGTGCATCATGGTGTCATTTCAAGAATAAGCATACTGTATTGCAATCCCAGAACCATGCTTAAGGAACACTAATGTGTCCGTTATCGATATGTTGTGCTGTAACTCTTAAAATAAAGCTTTGATAGAGATGGTTTACGCTATTCATAGGAAGCTAAAAGCAAACAAAGTTCCCGGTGCGCAGCCAGGAATGTCTGTGAGCTAGAACGATCCTCATGTGCTGAGTGATTATGGCTGTTCCCATCTCTGGTTGTCCCCTGGTACTCCAACGTCTGAAAAAAAAGTGGAACCAGTATTCCCAAAGAGAAATGTGCTGGAGGGAACTTCAGCGCACAAAGTCAGTTTGAAATTTTTTGCTTCGTTGTTTTATACACTGTCCACACCTTTAAAAAATGTTATAAAACTGGAAGCCACTGGCAGACAAAAAGTCCTAGACGACGAGTCAAAGACTGTGAGGGTTAAATTAAGGAGGGACAAAGTAATGGCAACACTTGCACGTGCCTATTCTCTTTTCTACAAAAATAGTGGAATAGAAATCACATGGTTATCACTCAACATTGACATCTTGATACACTTCGGTATATAGATAAAAATCTTAATAAATGCAATTCCATCATGCAGTCAAAGTCCCTCACATCTCCTGTGGTTTCGTCCAGTCATCTCAAATCCTTAAGCATGGTGAGAGGAAGTGGTGTCGAAAAGGCCTGTGCTTTAAGTCTCACTTCATTATATAGCAATGAATGTTTGTTGTTGCACACAAGGCTGCCCCCCCCCGGACGCACTGTCGTCTTCTCTGATGGGGTTCGTAAAGCTCCATTCAACCTAGCTCTCTTTAATACTTTTTTTCGTCATGTTCGAATGGGTGAGAGATGCTGGAGATAGAACTAAAAAAACTAAATAAATGAATTAAACAAAATAACCAATTTCACAAAACAGTCCATGCAAGGTTATACCTCTGCAATCTATCAATTTCTTTTCATTTTTCCACTGCCACTCAAGACCAAATTGACAGAGGCGCGAAGCTTTGATCAGTCAATACCTATCTGCTGTTTCAAAAATACAGAGGTACAGTGAAGTGATGAGAATGATTTAATTTATGCCTTAGATACCTGAGGCAGCGCTCTCACACACAAACACACATTACGAGCACACACTCTTGAACTCTCCTCCACCTCACATTTTACTCTGATCTCAGCAGAAGGTTCCATGCCAGAGTGAGTAGGACCTGTTGTTTCCGTCTGCCAGAACAGATGGACATTAGATCCGCTTTCTGCTTTCCCAGCCAAACGTATGACCTGCCTTCTCCTTTCCCAGCCTTCCTTCCTTCCTTCCGCCTTGATATATTCCGCCATCTCTGAGCCTCCTCCCACCTACTTGCACTGCCTCCGACAAATAAATGAATCAAAACAGTATCTGTTGGCATGGATAGGTATCTCAGTTTGGGTACTTCTATTTTTGCATTTTCAACCTCAGTGAACCCTGACCCGATGAAAAGCAAATATGGTCAAGCGACAACATTTTCCTTGTGTTTTTGAGGTTGAGCTCTTTTGTCTCTGCTCCTTTTCATCTCCCTGATATGATTGGGCCTCCTGGTCTTCCAATGGCAGCAGAGCCTTCCATGCTTCCTCTACAGGTACAGCTCCTCAGAGGGTATAAGGGCCTGTCATCAGCCCTTTGGCCTAAACTCTGCAGGCCACTTACACCGGCAGACTCTAACCAAAACCACTCCCCTAGGTAGCACAAAGTAGGACAAAGGCTTGTCACAAATGTATAGAAAGGAGCTGTGAGGGCAAAATGAGGGTTTGGAATACAGGACATCACGTGTCATCAAGCCTCTCTCTCACTGAAGCGAGCAGAGAGAGTGAGAGGGACAGCAATGGGTTTAGATCCAAGGAATGGAAAGACAAAAAAGAGTAAACAGTAGGTTTCATCTGTTTTTCCGACAAGGCCCCACTGTTGTTTGGCTTGAGCTCTTTCCTTTCAACCCTTGCTCTCTGTCTCCAATTTCCCTGCTTCCTCCTTCTCTTCTCGTCTCAGCTAATACCCCTGTCCAGGGGTTGGCCAAGTAGCCCTGGCGGTTCATAAGTTCCAGGCCCAGAATCTCTCTACGGCTCTCCCTACCCCGAGAAGATAGTAGCATCCCCCCTTGGTCCAAGCTGCCTGTGCTGTTGCACTTCTTTACTGCTCCTCCAGGGTACACCAGGGAGCTGGGCAACAGGAGTGATGTTAGTGACAAGCTGCTCAGTGTCTCCGACAAGTGTTCACTGTTGCCCGCTTGACTCGAGCCACAACCTCCAATGGATGAGCCAATGACTATCCCCAGGTCCTCATCTGAGGGGTCAATTGAGTCATCACGGGTGTAGCCTGGACTGGTGCTCCCTCTTCCGCTGCTCTGACTCCGCTGATGTCCTCTGGTGGCTTGGAGGGTTAGAGCCGACGAAGGGGTCGGCCTCGGTCTCAGGGTCTGGACTGGAGAGGAAATGGTTCGGTCTTCAGGCAGCGGGCCTGGACACACGAGTGGCAGGGGAGCTGTTGGCAAAGGCAACTCCAAGTTCTGTGGTGGAGAAACGCTGAAGCTCAGTCCTTCTTCCAGGGTGGTCTGTAGGCTGCCCTCAGAGCTGCCTGTGGCAAGGGATGAATCACTGTGGGATGGATACTGGACACAGAACCAGGGGAGAAAGAATTTACAAAACATGAATTCAGTTCTCCACAACATCAGCCCACACCTCTGGAAAATCTATACAACTGTGCCTGGTTTAGAAATCTGCTAGCTCAAATTCCATAGTTCAATATGAAGGTTTTTCATCCAGACTATCCAGCAATAAAGCACTACAGTATTTTATAACCATCTTTATAATTTCTCATACTATCTTTGCACATTTTTCAGCTTTTCTCTGTTTTATTCTTTTATTGCACACTGCTAAAAATGCTGCACTTGAATAATTACAGTCGACTGAGGGGTCTCCAACAAATTATTCAAAACATCCACATACAGGTGACATCCCTCAAAAATGCATCCTGCTTCTTTTTTGCCCATGTTTTGTCTTTCATTCTCTGAATGCACTGAGTCATCCTGCTTCTTTTACTCTACCTGTGTGCACAGTATCTTGCTGTGGGCTCCTGGGGAGCGAAGGGAGGCCCAGGAAGCTGGGGAGGTGAGCCTAAGGCCCCTTGACAACCTCAGGCTCCTGCTGCGAGGAGGTGCTGGGATCGCTGCTCCTGCAGGGTGAAAGAACTCTGCAGGCAGCTGGAGGAGAGGGGAAAAGCCACTGGCTCCTCCTTCACTGGTTCTGTCCTTGTTGCTGCTGCTGGAAACACCACCTTAAGGAGAAAGCATTCAGTCTGTGTCAATTCATTTTATTTTTGTAGTAAATACCCTTGGCTTCAGAATATTTTATTTGCAAATATAGTAAGGGTGTTCCTTTAGAATTGAACATGTTTAAATATTAGACAAAGACAACACAAGTAAACACAAAATACTGTTTTTATTGACATGATTATTATTAAGTGGAAAAAAATCCAAACCTAAATGGCACTGTATGAAAAAGTGATGGCACCCTCCTGTTGAAACATAAAGTAACTAGTTGCTTTTCCATTGACCCTCAAATATCACAAATATAACTTACCTACTTAATGGAAAAATAACAATTTCGCAAAAAATCCTGTTTTTCTATTAAAATTTTTGTGTTGGTGGTTTTTCGGCTGTGGCAAAATTAGTATATTATGCAAAATTTTAATGGAAAGACCTTTTTTTCGCAAATAAAGTCATGTGAATAAAAAACCTGTATGTGAACAAGAGAAAAAGAAGAGTTTTAAAGGAAACATGGTGCAGTATGTGAGGAGACACCCCGAAACCAAATATATTTTTTAAGTTAGTACGAGATAGAGGAGTAATATTTAAAAATAACAAATATATCTGTAAATCAACAGCATATTTATGTTTGTCTACATGTTTATGGAATGACTTCTTGTGTCATCTCGTGATAATAAATAAACAAATCATCACATTTGTGATTTAATGGAAAAGCCAACATTAGGCTCTTCTGTTTTTTCGACATTTAGTAAATATCGGTAAAGTTTTGTGCACAAGCCTAATGGAAAAGTGATTACTGCGGTTGATCACATCTTTGGAAAGCTCAATTTCCCTAGCCTGATTACCGCCACACCTGCTCTCAATCAAGAAATCACTTAAACACTTCATGTAGATTTACTCACCAGGGCTACAGTGAGGTGAGCGTGTACAGGGTTGATTTGTTTCCATCTCCTGTAGCGCCGTCTCCATCTCGAGGTTGGCGGTAATGTCCAGGCAGGGTTTACCCAGACCCTGTACCTGACTTTGCACCACGATGTGAGTCTGGTGACCTCCTGTACGAAGCCTTCCGCCAACGGCCTCCTCTGAACTGTGGGAGTCACTGCTGAACCTTCCCTGGAAAAACAGATCATATGATGTTCAAGTGAAACTCCACCCAAACAAATAGAATAATGAAATATAACATGTTTAAAATTGGTGGCATTCAGGAGTTTACAGAGGCTACCCGCATACTCACAAAAAGGTGAGAATGTTGGATATTTATTCTGCTTTGCTGCTCTGTATCAAAGTTAAAAACAGTACAATTCAATTTATTCAGTTTTTTTGTTGTATTTTTTAAGAAATTTACATTGGTTTCAAGGTTTTAAAGACAATGAATTGTATTAGGTTTGATAGTGATCATATAAATGTACATTTGTTTTCTCCAACAATCAGATTTTTAACCAACAGTGACTAATTTAAGCTTGTATGCCTTGGCAGTTCAACAAAGATGGTTCTTGGAGTTGAATCTAATTTTAATATCATATTACAAAATAACTTGAGGATAAAGACTGAAAACATTCACGGTTGATTTAACTATAAAATATTAATTGCATAGTAAAACTTTTAACTGTAGTTACAATCAATGCAGTAATTCAATGATTATCTTTTTATTTATTTATTTATTTTTTTTTTACAAATGCTCAAATTAATGTAAAATGAAAATAAAGATGAAATGAAAAATAATTGTATATTACATATACAATTATATATTACATTTTATACTATTACTGACACTGTTGTGTAGCAGAAATCTGTATTTATTTACTAAGTAGTCATTTGAATCTATTTGTTCTTTCTACTTCTTCCATTTTTACCTCAAAAAAGCACATTTTATTTTGAAATACAGCTGACAGGAATTAACATTTTGACACATGTGCAGAACACAACAAATTGGGTTTGTGGTATGGATCTGGGAAAAGTATGAGCATTGTTACTCATTTTATGGTTGAATATCTGACTGTAGGTGAAGAAAAATTTTACATTACATTTTTCATTATACTTTACCTAAAAATGCGCACATCCCCAGGACGGATAATGGTGATAACAATGAACAGAATGTATTCAATAAAGGGAGAGCCTGGGTCGTTTTTTCCTCCAAAATAGAGGTTTATGGTGCGTCTTTTCTGCTCTTCTACAGTCGCTACAATGTGTAACAACAGCTATAGTAACTCACTGTAATGGAGTCAGCTGATGTCAACAACTCAGACGCCAACGGAGACCTTACATAAGCCCACAAGCACGAGTGAATGTCACATATTGAACCTTTAAGCTGGCGGCAGAGGTAGCCCAATCAGTGTCTGTGTAAATGGGAGAGCTGGCATTTCAGGAGAGGGCTGTGATATTTTCATGACTTGCTATGCATGTGACCTGTCACCGGAGATTTAAAAGTCTCTGAAGGAATCCTCAGCAGGTATCCAACAGGAGGAGACTTTACTCTCCACACAAAGGACAAAATTACCCACCGTTGTTATTGCGAGAGTGATACTGGTATGGTGATTTTTCCGAAAGTGTATGTTTATGTTACACTGGACGCCAACACTTTTGTGTCACGCCCTGGTGTGTCACAGAACTCCAGGACGCTATCTAAAAATCACACTCTGGGCCAGTATTATAACAGCGGTGTTTGGTGCAGTGTGAACACACAAAGATGCATAATGAGAGGTCTTCTGATTGCCAATATAGTCGAATCTCTGTTGAAACAGCTTTTATTTCTTCTGTAAAGGGTCATTATATATTTCTGGTTGAGTTCATGGCTGGTAGAAAATAAGTAGAGAAGAAAGCGGCACCTCAGGTATCCTGCAGATATCAAACACTGCCTCTGATTTACATCTTCCCTTAGGCTTTCCATTTTAGCGCTAGTTAAGAACTGATTATAAGCTGAAAGACAGTGTTATGTTTGTGTTATGCATTGTAACAATACTGTTTGCTTGCTAATTGTCCTTGTGAGTAGCTGCAATACTAGCCAGATTCAGGCCACCGCAGTTCTGAGCTCTCACCTTTTGTGTTCGTTACCATGATTTAGTGACTGTTTAACCGTTTGTGTGTGTTTATTGGAACACTTTGGCGCCTTTTTAGTATTGTACTGTACCTGTGATTCATTCAGCGCGTTTCCAACATCCAAACAACACCCTCATGCACCGAACGATACTTGACAAATAAAATCCCTAACCTTCGATGCTTTCTCACCTTCTGTCTTCCCCCTCCTTCCCCCCTTTCGTCTAATGAGCAGTGGTTCACAGCCATGCTTGGTGATTGCAGGCTTATCTGGCTACCCAGAACCAAGGAGCATTACCCCATTACAGAGGAGGATATCTAGGAAGGACGGATGATAAGGGGTGGAGATAGGATGGCTACGGGGAGGTGCAGGGAAGGTGTGCAATTACCGGAGGGGGTAACAGTGAGAAAGAGGAAGCATAAAAGATAAAAATCGAACAGGAGGAAGTGGGTGCAAGAGAGAGAGAGAGAGAGAGAAAGAAAGAGAGAGAGAAGCATGAGCCCCACCCAGGATTTAAACTAGAGAGAGTCTGGTGCAAAGATTTATTCATTAGAAGGTCTGTAGTGGGAAGAGAATGTGGCTTCTTCAAAGACAAGATAGTTACTGGTGATATACAGAGAGAAAGAGATAAAGGGGCCTTTGGAATTTAAGGTTTATGGCTGTGATTCACAAGAGTGCCAACAGCAGAGGCATGAAAAAGACTTTATAACCAGTCATTTGCGTTGTGATTCTTGGAATGAATGTATAAAAACATCACTGTGTATGTGTGTGTGTGTGCCGGTTTTGGGATGGAAGGACAGAGTGTAAGTGTGTTTTCACACAGTCTACTGGAGTCCATTTCTAAGTACCCTGGACCCCCAAGTCCACTTCATTTTATCCATGTGAATGCAACCGTTCTGTGCCTGAGTCCAGTTCAGAAGGTAGTTCTGGGTCTAGGGTGCTCGTACTCCAATACCGGACGTTGCAGTGTGAATGTGATCTGTGCCTGAGTACGAAAGTGGCCTAATCACCACTCTGACAATGGAAGTGGGATAAACACCACAAGACCATAGAGGGCGCTCCTGTTGTCCGTGTGGACCAGGCTAGACTTATCAACTAAACCAGTCCGTGTTATATCAGGGACAACTCTGCTTCTGTTTGCCTCAAACAGGCTAAGAGATAGGTAAGGGTTTGACTTCTTCTGACTTGTGCATTTGTAGCATAGCAACAGAAGTCCGTCCACACCACCACCTACTGGTTCAGCTCTGTAACACCCATTCATACTCAAACATGGGCTACAGTACATGTGTGAACACATCATCTACAGCAGTGTTTCCCAACCAGTGTGCCGAGGCACATTAGTGTGCCGTGAGAAATCATCAGGTGTGCTGTGGAAAATGATCCAGTTTCACCTGATCTATTTTGTTCTGTAAGCCCACAGTGTGATATAGATCCATACGACTGCACACACCAATGATCCACTGTAGAACAACAGTTTCTTGCTTCTGTTTGCCCCAATGTGGTGCATTTGCCATGGTTTTTGTCTGATATATGTTGTCTTTCCATGTTATATATTGATATATTTGTTATATGTCCTATGTATTACGTGATGTGAATGGCTTGTATGTATTTGAACATGAGGCCTAGGGAGAGAAGCTCAGCTCGAGGCTGGACATAGATTTCCATACTTAGTAATCCAGTAGTTTCCTTTATCCTGTAGTCACCTATGATATTGAGTAATAAACTTTTGTATAAAATCTTAACTTGTCATTTGTCAGATCCAGGTTAACACTACACATTCTGTTGATAAAGCCCCCTCAATAGTGATACCCCCCCGACAAAAGAGCTGTTTAGGAAGAACCCAAATAATAAAGGCCCAAGTTTCACACTAAGTAAAGTGAGACTAAATTTGCATAATACTTCAATAAATATACTTTTTATTAAAAAAAATTTCGGTGGTGTGCCTTGGGATTTTTCTAATGTCAAATATGTGCCGTGGTTCAAAAAAGTTTGGGAAATACTGATTTACAGGACAGGTGTGAACGTATCCAAGTACGGTATGGACTCAAGTACACAATGTGAAAGTCTAAGTAACTGTGAATGTCATGACTAAAGAAGTGAACACAGTGAACATTAGGTACTGGAAATCTGGGGTACAGCCTGTGCTGTCTTGGCCACTATAATGTCTTAACACAGAAAAATAAATGAATCCCGAGGGAGTCGTCATTTTAACAGATGTAATGGCTTTGGAAAAAGTGTGACTCCCCAACTCTGACACTCTCCTCCTGTGTGAACTCATTAGATATCTTAGCTCCTAAAATGTATGTAATGTAAAAAAAAAAAGGCCAACATCTGTCCACTTGTGTAACTAAAACATCTGATACCCTACTTGTCACATCGTGTCATGTTGTGAACTGAATTAAAAGTGAATTAACACTTTTCATGATTAATGTTCTGCTCATCTGATGAACATAGTGGTGACAAGATAATAGACAGTGTATACCCCTGTTCCACACACATATATATATATATATAAATTAGCAACATTTATTTAAAATGACAGCTCTGAGGCCGGGATGTCTCATTTTGTTAATTGTCTCTTGCTTCAACTCCTCTCTCCTCATGTCTCCTCGACTCTTCTGCTCGGATGTTTGGTAGGAGGCATTGAGACGCAACAAGACAAGTCAAAGCGGTAAAGACTGTATAGGAATTGTTATTAGTATTTTATTTATGTCTATGTGATTTGCATGTTAGTTCAGATTCAGATTCCATCACTGTAATCATTCTGAAATTGGGTAGTTTTAACAATCAGTTGTTTGGGGACTTTATTTGGTAAGAACGCGAAAGTATAACTAAACGGTCAATTAGTTAAAACAAGAAGAAATTTCTTAGGGGGAGAGTGAGAAGTAATATTTTAGATTATATTCAAAGGGCAAAGACCTCCCCTCCAAAATAAAGCTCTCATTGTAGTGTTTTGAAGTTGTAATACTATTAATTGCCACTGGGGCAGTTCTAAAAGACCCTGTTTCGCATAAGCCACTTTTACACAGAGATCCCACCTTTTTTCCACCACTGACAGATTTCCAGCCAAACCAGAGGAGTAACAGAGATGAGACAGGCTGGACTTTTATACAGCGGACCTGCATTCTGGAATCAAATGGGGAGTGGCGGGTGGCACACCACAGCGTATAGAATTACGTCTCGCCTCTTCGTCAAAAATACCCCAAGCATAGTGGTGCTGTTAACCTGTCCAGAGTCAGCCCATCTCTAACACATATTTGTAGGGATAGAGTGAAGTGACAACAGCTCACAGATCTTGGCATCTCCCCAGCTTCACATTTTTCTGGTCACTTTGATAAGTTTGTTTACTGTACACAACCTGCACTCATTTTTAACCCCCCCCCCCCCCCTGCTGTGGGGGTTGCACATGCAATACATCATCAAAACATCACACTTTGTAGATAATGAAACTTAACTTTGGACGTCCAGCTCCTGGCTTCTACTACTGGTTTACTGGTTCATAAAAGTTTTTTACAACTTCTAACCCTACATCCACTGAGCCCCCTGGGAATGCTGGGCCTTATGAATTTGTCATTTTTACCCCCCCTTTATGGTGCCCCATGTTAGCGAGCACTAGCTGGCTGCCTAGACTTGTTATGGGTAGAGACTAGCAAGCTATAGACTTGAACCAGCTCTGGTTATCCAGTTAGCGTGCAGACATGCCTCTATACTGACATGCTCAAGACCCAACAAACTGACTGTTGGATTTGTTGCCAAGTCTTTTAAGAATTAGTCTGAATCAGTTTAATTGATTCATTGTAGCAGCACTACTTGATTATTCTGCTTAAAAAATTAAGTATGCCCATTCCTAAAATTCAGCCATTTTAATGCTATGTACTCCCTATAATCAAATATACTGTCCAGCCAAAAAAAAAAACAGTCACACATCTAATATTTAAGTGCACCACCTTCAGTTTTGATTACAGGAGACATTCGCTGTCACATTTATTTATTTTTTTACCACATAATACTTCCACACCAAAGTCAGTGTTTAACGCCACTGACTTTGGTGCGAAAGATGGCCGGTTCAAGACCCAGGTGATCCCTTGGGAAAGGTTCTTTACGCTATATATATCCCAATGCGGCCACAAGGGGGAGCAAATCCCATTATTCCGGTTCCAAGCCCGGTTGTGTCAGGAGGGGCATCTGACATAAAAACCTCTGCCAAATCAACATGCGAAGGTGCTTCGCTGTGGCGGGGGGGGGGGGGGGGGGGGGGGGGGGGGGGGGGGGGCGGG
>JAPSES010000069.1:3834372-3844380 GCA_029822895.1 Maxillicosta whitleyi | reverse complement strand
TGGAAGGATCAGAACTATTTGTGCAGTTAAATCCACTGAATGTCTCCTGGAATCAAAACCAAAGGTGGTGACATCAAATATTACATATGTGAGGTTATTTTTTGGCCGGGGCAGTGTATATAAATCTTATAAAAGTGTATATTTTTAACTCACCTTTCCATCTCGTGCCAGCAGCTGGTAGGCAGTGTGTTCGTCCAAGCTGAGGTCATCTGGCAGGACAGGGGATGAGGACTTGTCTGACTGTTGATCTGACTTCAGCGATGCCAGCTCAATCTCTGCCATCCTGATCTGCTGCAAGGAATGTACCTCAGTTATTCCTGTCACTGCCAGATGACAAATATTAACACCAACAACAACATGGGTTCACTGGGGCTAAACGCTCAACATAATACATTATTTATTCTAGGATGCATAACAACCATGACTGCAGTATCACATCTTTAACATACAGTAGATATTACATTTAGGGATAAGAATCAGCAACACAGTTTCTGAGACATTTTCTCATGGTTCCTTCGTTTGTACAGTATCTCTCATAGGCCAACATGAGCCATGTAGACAAGATAGATAAAACCTCCACCAAGCTTCGATACGCTTCACCAGATGCTGACAATTCAAAGTGGCCATAATGCTGTGGCACCTGTTTGTAAAGAAAACAGGATGAGAGTTTTCAAGACGTAATCACATTCTTTCGTCATCATAAACTGAACAAATGTTTTCCAGTGCCATAAAGGGAGAGGCAGACATCCAAGTGTGTATGTGTGTGCACTTGCAGTATCTATCTATGTATATGTATGCATAAAATAAAGAATGAGGACATGAGGTTCCCCATCAGGCATGGTGCTGTAGTGATTCGCAGAACCTCATAATTCTACCACCCAGCTCACAATACCACTGTGCATGATAAGGTTTTTGACATGTGTATGGTAACAGTGTCCCTGAGTGCCTATTTTTCTCTAACACGTACAGCAATCCTCAGCAGACACCTTTACTAAACACAGTATAAAAAGAAAGTGACAACAATTACCCCGACTGTTACTAGCTCTCTCTGTTTCATTTGTTCCAACATTGGCTTCAGTTAAGATTCTTTTATCAGGATTGCAGGTAACTCAGCCCATATGGCTATTGAAGTGGATCTAAATTATCACCCCATGAGTCTCTTGTGAGCTCAAGCTTTTCAACAGACACTTTTCTCTGCACAGTTTCAAAACACACAGTGAGCTGGAGAGGAATTTCTGGGTTCTATGATGAGCTCAAGCAGTGTAGTTTTAAAGAGACAAAGCAATAAAATAAAAAATTAAAAAAAAAACTATAAAGGGTACTTAAAAACAGCCGAGTGAAATCCAATGGAGTGAGGCCTACTAGCTAACATGCTTCCGTTGGTGAGATAGACAAAAAAAAAAAAAAAAAGGAGTCATAGAACAAGATTCATGGCTGACATGAAGCAGTAAATTACCAATAACTGCCCAGGCCTCGAAGGCAAAGAAGGAAGGAGTCAGAGAGAGTGGTGAGATGAGGCAAGGGAATGAGCAGAGGAGGAAGCACAGCAATGCAACCCAGTCATTTAAAAGATCACTTTGCAGTTTCCTTAGTGCTATGTCCTTTTAATGGCCCTCACTAATGCTTCTGCGTGACCCACATCTACTAACTTGCTCTGTATTCCAGAGGTGAACTGTAAATAGCTACTAAAATGTCCCTGCAAGTTATTGTTGGTCCCATTTAATGGCAGGTGAGAAAAAAAAAAAATACAGACTTTTTATTACTGTATCCCTGGCTGTGCCTCCCAGGACAATGACTAGAACGCAGTGGTTACAGGAACAGTTGCTTCACAGTTGCTTCCCGAGTAGCAGCAGAGACACTGAAAGCTTCGTTAATAAGAACGGGACTCATGCAAGAACATCTGAGAGCATCCGCCGCAGTTTTAGAAGAGTAGTGAGGCAGGAGGTGAGGTATTGTTTTATTCAGTACCACCAGGAGGCAACCAGAAAAGAAGTGTGTGACTGAGCAAGGAAACAAGCATGACTAATAGCACACGGACATATTGCAGAACTCATGCAATGCGAGCATACATGGAATAACACGCAATTTCCAATACTGTTCAGGCACACCGCTAGCCCCTCCCCCCTGTATAGAGCATATGTGTGTGACTGTTGCAGTGGGAAGAGGTCACTCTGGCTACACCCTTGAGTGGCAGAAAACCAAACCTATTGAGAGTGGTAGTGTTAGCCTTCAGCTTGAATACTGAGGACATGCAAAAATACATCTAAAAAAGGAAAGAGCTGCGGTGCAACTGCATGAAACACTTCACATTACAAACAGCATTTTTACATAACGTCTGCTGCCTTCAGTCTTGCTTCAATGGTGTGAGTTTTTCATTTACCTATGGTTGCAAACAAATACACTTGTACTTTCTACTATTGGATTGGACTTGAATAAACAAGTGTAGCAATATGTTTTATGTACTACTGTATATGTATATATGAGGCTATTATATAGTGCTTCATTTATAAGTACTATGGATTGGGTCCAAGTGCCTTTAATTTAAGCACATAATCATTTGTTTTACTTCTGCTTTTGTAGAATCCATACCTACAGCAGCCAAATGAGGGGTGCATACATCTTCTAAATGGTCTTTTTTTTATTTTTTTTTCTCCACACTGCTATAAGGAGAGATACACATATTTATCAATGGTGTCTGATAAATGTTTCAGTCTGCTATGAATGTAGATTTGCAACAACTAAAAAAAATACACCTTGCAAATTAACGATATGTAATTACCATATGCACAATTTACACCGATCTTTAACCGTAAGATCTGCTGATATTTTGACCAAATATTTAGTTTTGCTAGCTGAATAACACAGAGAAGGTAGAATTACTACCTACTTTAAAAGTAGTTTTCTAAGTTCACAAAACACCTGCTATGATGGCATTGTTCCAAAAATAGTTTCAGGGGAAATGATGCTGTGCACTTCAAAAAGTTTGTTTATGATAGCATCCGAATGAATGGCAAAGGGCTTCGCTGCTCCATTGAACTGTTTCCTGCAGACTCAAGTCAGTCTCAAGCTGTGGCTGATAACTAAGTCCTTACGGAGCACTATTTCCATTGTAACACACACATACACACACATCGCACTTAAGTATTCAGCAGCAACACTGTACAGTGAAAGACACCCGCTCTTCTTTTTCTGTCTCTTTGCTTCTCTCTTTCCCTTTTTCTCTCTGAAACTGAAGAAGGATAGCACTGATACCGGGTACAGTAAATCAGAGATGGATAGAGGCATAGCTAAAAGAGTGGAGCGGCAGGTGGAAGAGGTAAGCATGTAAAAAAGGAGGGAAAGATTGATGGTTTGACAGCATTTGCAGACAGGCAGAAAGCAGGACTGACAGGTGAGGAGATGTTGAGCCCAGTTATTGCTTCTTTTTGAGCTGACCCGCTGCACTTTGTCATTGTGATGGACAACACTGGCAGAGGACAGAATGTTTGAGAGTTTATCTTTTATGCAGGATCTCCTATATACAAAATATTTAAAAACACACAGATAAAGGACTGTTGGTGCATGCGTGCATGCATGATATCATGATGCATATATGTATGCATGCAATGAGCCCCACATTTCCACACATATGGAAGGCTGATATTATTTTGTGTTGCTGGCTTTGTGTTGTGTCTGTTTGAGCTGAAACACCAGTTAAATTTTGACATAACAGCACATTTTTTAAAACACATGACCGTCAACAACACTTTCTATTCAGAGTGCTTTGTGTGATGTGTAACATCCCGTGTGTTTTACATATACCAACAAAAGTATGTGCAACTGCATGTTTCTGTTTCCACACGTGCAATCTGATTCAAGAACGTGATGGCAAAGTTGAATGTATATGAATGAATGTAAATGTGGTGCAGTTTATGTGTGTGTGTGTGATAAAAAGTATTACATTACAATTTTTCACAGTTTATGTATATGAGCAAACACTTGGGTCTCTACAGTGAGCTTGTTTATCTATTACCTCAGGGCATAAACCAAGCATCTCAGAGTATGAATCAGTCGAAAGAGGTCCACACTTATCAGTATATTTGGTCTTTTGGACTAAAAAGCTATGAAGACATTTAAGTCAGTCAATCTTCAGTGGGATTTAAAGAGCTTCAGGGCTGCCTAACCTGCCATGCACATAAGACTTTCTAGTAATTGCTGTGTTTACAAATGTGCTCACTCTGCACAATCTTATTCTTGAAAATAACATTAAATGGTCAGGAAGAAGCTTCCGCTTCAGCAGCAATGATTAAAATCTGTCACTTTTGTGACCTTATATCAAAGCTTCAAAGGTGGCATGTTCTATCGCTGCCATGATGAAAAAGTACAGATGTCTGAGCTTGGTTTTGCTGAATCAGGAGCATAACAGGTCATTAAATGACTAGAACAAGTAAACCGTGGCATTTCCAAATTCACCATGTCCACTCAGTTTTCAATTTATGTTAGAGGCTGACTGTTTTGTGGTCAAGTGGGAAAGAGTCATCTCTCTCTATCACTGAGAAGTTGCAGCTTCAAATAGCAAAAAAAACCCCATCAAATTCACCTGTTACTCTCTTTAAGAGTCAGTGGATTTGTCGCTCTTCATGAAAAGTTTTCCTTCTTTGAGTTTTTTTGTTTCTTAACATAAATGATTCTGAGATGTTTGGGGACTACTGGGCCTGTGGAGCTCAGGATGTCTTTTCATCTAACTGAGGTGACCAATGAAAGAAAAAAACATGAACAAATGGCTGTGTCATTTTCTAGGATGGTAAACATCGCCTTCTACGGGGCTTGAGGATTGACTGAATGATTTAAAGAACATGGAAATGATTTAAATATGTTATGGCCTTCACAGTCACCAGATCTTAACCACCACCATCAAAACACTCTCAAAAGAGAATGTTTTTTTGGAAATATGGTGTTACAGCCCTCCAGCAGAGCTCACAGTGTGAAATCAATGCCAAGGCATATCTGCTGACATGTGATGACCCTACGCCTTTCTAAGAAATGTTACATTGGTTTATCTTTTTTAATTTGTCACCCAACTGTATGTAAGATCTGCTCCCTGAACGTGGGTATCTGTACTGCATTTATTTGCATGTTCACGTGCATTCAGGGTGGTACCTCTTGTGGGTGGCCCTTGCAGTCTTTGCAGATGGGTGGAGGAGAGGAGTAGTGGTGGAAGACAGAACCAGAGAGGTTGTCGATCATCAGCATCTCCCCCTCCAAAGTGTCCTTAATCAGGAGAGATACGCTGTCCAGCCACTGGCTCTCCTGGAACACATACACACACATACACACACGGACACATACACACGGGACGCAGGCCGGCAGACCGGATTTGCACGCAGGCGCAAACATGTGCACATGCGGACATGCGAGGACAAAGAACACGCAGGGAAATGCATACACCGTCATCAAGGGTTATAACAATGCCTGTGTGTACACGTAGCTATGCTTTTACACATTTCATGTACTCCTAAACGCACCCAGTCACTCATGTCAACATTCATTCATCCATTTGTAAGTTTTACATTTTAAAAGTATTGATTTCTCAAGCAGTCTCTTGTTATGTACTATGTAGAACAAATCAATTCATTTGTTGTTGGCCTTCAGGGCTAAAGACTTTTGGAAAATAGCACCTCGACAATATGACTCCAAACCCTCATTAGCCAAGTAACACATAATTTTACTATCAAAGCTTTGAGCGGCGAGAGCGGTGCAATTACATTTGATATATCACCTCAATTAGACTGTTCAATACCTTGTTGAAACAATTTAAGAGTTAAACATTTGCTTTATGCTTCGGATATTATTACATTTAGACTCATTAAGACTAAATCAGACAAGGTTTTTCCTGCAACTTAAATGATTGCTCCTTGCTTGAATCTCATCTGCCAGACTGTTTTTTTTTTTTGGGAAAACCAATCTGGAAAAGGAAAACTACTGACAGCAGAAGGAAGGTACTTTGACAATGATTTCTGTGCTTCTTGGCAGGGCTGAGTATTTCACAATGAAGTGAATGCATTGTGGCTGTAGCACATTCATAACAGCCAAAATAACTACATTACATCAGCAGATACACCAAAAGACAGTGTAAAACAAGGTCACCCCTCTTCAAGCCCCACACATGCCTATTTTCTCAACATAGTTCTACAATGCCACTTATAGGACTATACTTAGATATGTTATGCAAACACACATTACTGACTCATACTGTTATATTACAATCACTCACTGGTCATACTTCTAAAACGAGGGGGCTGAGAATTCAAGAGATGGGTTACAGTATCCCAGAAATATAAATATACCTAGTCTTGCTGGTTTATGAAACATGGATAGAAGCTTTTTGCAGTGCCACATCTTGGCAGAAAGACAAACTGGCAGTAAGGCTGACTCTGCCTTATCCAGCTCTTTTAATACATGCATACTGTATATATACATATATATAAAACAAAACACTGCTCTCTCTCACCACACACAGAGACTCATGCAGACAGTACAAAGATAGTTCATTCTATGTTGGTGCAAAGCCATAAGAAGCTATAACATAATGTTTGATTGACTGTGGTAGCCTATGTGCTGGCCTCCATTAATAACTGTATTAGCGGACAACAATGGGGACGTCTGCAGGGGATGGAAGTTGTGGAAGAGAGACAGACAGGGAGAGCCAGAGAGAGAGAGAGAGAGAGAGAGAGAGAGAGAGAGAGAGAGAAAGAGAGAGAGAGAAGAGTGTTGAAATTAATTACTGCCTCTATCTGACTGTCACTGGCTTGGCTATTATCTCTCCTCTCTTAGTCCCTTGCTCGCTCTTCTTCTATGTGTGTGCTTCTTCTACAGTTTATTCTCTAGTACATATGCAATATATTACCAGTGTTTCACCATATTGCAAAAAAAAAAAAAAAAAAAAAGACTTTCTGAGTGTATAATATGAGCTATGACAGAATCATACAGGTCGTGGTTGATCCAATCTTTCTTCAAATAACTCTCAATCTATGACTCTATTAACCTCCTTAGGTACATAAACGCTACATCAATTTTTATGGATGACTTCAATCATCTGACATCGTAAAACCTATGTTTCAATCTGCCCTGGAAAATGTGACAGTGTTTTGGTTTTGAGGACTTGTGAGACTCGTTTAATACATACACACACACATATACAGTATGCACTCAAATCCTAAAACCTGTGCTCAGAATAAATTGTCGTTTTGCTAGATCCCTTATTACATCATTTGAGAGACAGAGAGAAGATCAGGATGGAGAAGGAGAAAGAAAAAGAGAGAGAGAGAGAAAGAAGAGGGGAGGATGCTGCCAGTGTGTTTTCCTGGTCTGCATTAAGTTCCTTTGTCAGCCAACAGTGAGCTAAAAATGGTTCCATGCAGCCAAGTTTAGCTCCACAAAGGTGAAACTCTTCATGGCAGCGGATGAGTCATCGCCATGTGTGTGTATGTGCGTGCATATGTCAGACTATCATTAGTGTTTTCATAATGAATGTGTGTCTTTTCTGTCAGACTGTGAGTAAAAAGGAGTGACTGGTCTCACACATAAATGTAGACAGAAAAATTATCATTTCAGAAAATGGAAGCTACACTGTACATCTTCATACTCACATATAGTCTCTTGTGATTACTTAAAGTTTAATAAAGCTTGAATGGAGTTTTTTTTTTTTTTTTAAAGCCATTAAAATTATTTCTCTCTCCTCCACTGGCAATGTGGGTATGTCTTACTTATGATGGTGAAGAACGAGAAAAAAAAACATACTGTACTGAAATGAAAATATACTGCTTTAATCTGACTTTTACCTACTTTATTAGAGTTTGGCTTTATATGTAAAAATGTTTTTAATTGTCTACCAATGTTTTTACATCCATATTAATCATTTTTCTAACACAGTTCCCCCAGTTCCTGTTGCCTTTTACCCTCTATTCCTTCCATTTACAAAATTTGTAACAAAAAAGGAAAAAAGTCTAAATGTACCGTAAATATATTGTCAGAAGTATGTGTAATCATGTGAATGTGGCCGTCACTACACAAAAGACAAATAGGCCAATAATTCTTAATTATTTCTTCCAAATCAGCACAATTTTAACTCTGTGCAAAAATCACTGGATATTGTTTACCTCCTTTGTGCTTTTCCAGCACACGCAAAAATATGTAATTTTCTCTGCATGAACTAATGCATCACTGCTGTGTGAAGAAAAGAAAGCTGACAGACAGGCAGAGACACAGAACAGAAGACTTAAAGACGAGTATCTCTCACTCTGTGTTGTTTGTTTCACATGAAACATTGCACTCACTGACACATACTGTTAATTAACCTGCTGTTAGTGTAATATGGCCACTAGTTTTTACTGCTTTAAATAAGCTCAATGAAATACCTGAGATACAGCCAGGATATGAGAAAATACAGATCAGTTACGTATTGGAAAGAATCTGATAACTTTGGGCTCAATAATAAGAATCACCTGATCGCCTAGGGTACATTTTCATTAAATTTTACGTTTTTTTTTTTTTTTCACTCAAAACTTCTTATCCTATTATTATTAATTATTATTTTTACTGGTCTGGCCCACTTTATACCATATTAGGCTGTATGTGGCCCCTGAAGTAAAATGAGTATGACACCCCTGGCCTAGGGCAAGAAAAAAGGGCACAAAGAGTGACTAAATGCTAAATTCTCTTTTTACTTAAACATGAATGCAACACGTTATAGGTTGGATCTACTAAGTGCTCGATTTGTGTGTACTAATTGACAATCTAGAATTCTGCGTGTGTTGTTGAATGTGTTGATTTGCAGGTGATTTACTAAGATTGCTTGTGCAAATGGCAACAGGTGCAAAGTCTTTGAGATCGGCCTATTTAAATGAGATGTTTCCGTGTGCTACTTGTCATGGAGACATTGTGCTGTAAAAACTGCTCTGGGGTACACCAGCACTAATGGAATGATCCAGACACACAGAAATGCAACGTTAGGAGTTTTGTCATAGAAGGTATTGTAGGACTCCCGGCCCCAAATAGTTCATCTAGAAGTTCTAAAATGGCATTGCTGGGCAGAGGTGTGTGTGTGTGTGGGGGGGGTCGGGTGTGTTGGATTGAATGACTGCCAGACGCACATAATTGTGTTTCACTGTAGCCTAATGTCGGTGTATATTTGTATTCATAATCATCAGATCAAGTGGAAAAGTATCCTATACAAGTCACGTGTGTGTGTGTATGTGTGTGCGTGTGTGTGTGTGTGTGTGTGGGGGGGGCATACATCTTAATTATTTTTTCTTTCCTCATTCCAAAAATGTTCACATGAGGGGGAAAAACGCATTCTCTGCATTTTGTTTCAATGTCTCCTTTTTGGACAATAACCAACTCCATGTGTGTGCAATTCCATATCCAAACTGTGTGCACCGTCCTTTCAGATGTGTTAAATACAGATGTAGTTTCTATCAGCAAAACTGCTTTCAGGTTTGATAAATCACATTGCATATGCTGAATTAATATATTTACATTTTTTCTTCCCTGCACACGCATAATTATATGGAAACGCCCCATATTGTGTATTCATTTCTGCAAATGTACAAACTGGATGCAGACATGTTATTTTGTACCTTTGAAAGATGCAACTGTTAGTAAATCACTTTGTACATTTTTTATACACGCAAACCTTTAGTAGATCCATCCTAATATTTCCTGGATATGAAGATATAAATGGCCCTTTTATTTTTTTTACCATTTTAGTTAGGATTTGCATATGTGCTGCATCACTTGAAAACAAATGCTATTAAGAAAATAAGTAAGTATGAGTGTCAAGGGTGTAACTTTGGGCTAAACATTGTGATGCGCGGGCTGAAAATCTTTCAATTTTTTAATGAGTGGGTGTGAATTACACGTCACACAAGAGATCTATATTGCTGAAATTACATTTGAACTAAAATTACTTTTGAATTAAAAAAAAAAAAAAAACATGGCAAGAGTAAGTTAAACTTGGTTTGATCTGGC